>CAXKVI010000015.1:0-157401 GCA_964058755.1 Campiglossa producta | reverse complement strand
CAATTATAAATTATGAGTATTTGTCCAAAGTGTAATTTTCGGCAAAATCCATACTTATGACGAATTCACCTTCTTCTATTACGTCCTTCTTTTGACTAAAATATGTTGCTAGGGACTTGGCGAGAAAATCAAGTTTTATGAGGATCTGCAACTCTTCTGTTAAACTTGTGTGATAACAAAATTATTTGTAAAATGTTTTCTATTGACATCATCATCATCATCATCATTTATTGGCGCTTAACCGCCTACGCGATTTTGGCCGTTGCATATCAAAGCACGCCAGTCATTCCTTTTTAGCATAACTGACGCCAAATGGAATCCCCAAGGGAGTTCAAGTCATCCTCCACCTGTTGTTTCCATCTAAGTCGAGGCCTCCCCCTTCCTCTGCTGCCGAATTCAGGCGACGATAGGAAAACCTTCTGTGCTGGAGCACAGATACTCGCCGTTGGCATCACGGGAAGGACCATAAATCTTCCGGAGAACTTTTCTCTCAAATACTCCAAGGGCCATCTCATCTTCTCTTGACATTGTTTATGAATCTGAGCCATACATCAGGACAGGTATGATGAGAGACTTATAGAGCGTGATCTTTGTTCTTCGAGAGGGGACTTTACTTCTCAATTGCCTACTCAGTCCAAAGTAGCACTTGTTGGCAAGAGTGATTCTCCGCTGGATTTCTAGACTGATATTATTTTCGGTGTTGATACTGGTTCCCAAATAGACGACGTCCCTCACAGTTTCAAATTTGTAAATATGTGACATGGCTGCCAAGGCGCAGGTGGGCCGATTCTTTCTTTGATGACAGCAAATACTTTGTCTTGTCCTCGTTCACGGCAAGACCCACTTTTTCGCTTCCTTATCCAGTCCAGAGAAGGCAGCGCTTACGGCGCGGTTGTTAAGGCCAATGATATCAATATCATCGGCATACGCCAGCAATTGCACGCTCTTGTAAAAGATTGTACCATTGCGGTTTAGCTTTGCTGCTCGAATTATTTTCTCCAGCATCAGATTGAAGAAATCGCACCAAAGGGAGTCGCCTTGTCTGAAGCCTCGTTTGGTTTCAAATGGCTCAGAGAGGTCCTTCCCGATTCTGACGGAGCTGTTGGTATTGCTCAACGTCATTTGGCCAAATTGACATCACTTTTGTTGAAATTGCAACGTCGGAAACAAAATAAAAAAATAAACTCTATAGTACAAGAACCCACTCTCTACGTATATACATATATCGGCCTCAATAACTAACAGTATTCCGCAATTAAAAAAAAAAAAAAAAAATTGGAGAAAATATTTCCTGCTAGGTTGCATGATTTTAATTATTACATTAAAACAAAGAGCGGGCACAAAAAAGTTGCATCGGTATATTAATCTGCATCGATAAGTCTTCCCAAAACTTACATAGGCGTTAAAATGCAGAGTGAAGAACCGCGTTCAATCAGTATTAGTTTTTTAAGAAAGTCAATAAATTTGCAACAATAATGAGTGACACAATAATAAAAATCGATCGCAAAAGTCCAGGAGTCTTTTAATTTTATTTTTAATATTTGCAATTATATAGATCAGCATGCCATCTATCGGAATTTTGATTTTTAGTATTTGTAGTGTCACTGTTCCCTCAATTTAGTGCCAAGTTTCAAGTTCCTAGGTTGCCTGGAAGTTGGTCAAAAGACGATCGCAAAATTCTCAACTTCAAATTAGTTTTCGAAATATATCGTTCCGTGCGCCACCTACCGGAATTGTTTTGATAAGGCATTGCATTGTCATCGGGTTGTGACAAATGTGTAACATTTCAAGTCTCTAACTAACCTGGAAATTACTAAAAATCGATCGCAAAAGTCCAGGAGTCTTTTGATTTTTGTTTAAAGATTTGCAATTATATAGACCAGCATGTCATCTATCGGAATTTTGATTTTTAGTATTTGTAGTGTCACTGTTCCCTCAAGTTAATGCCAAGTTTAAAGTTCCTAGGTTGCCTGGAAGTTGGTCAAAAGTCGATCGCAAAATTCTCAGCTTCAAATTAGTTTTCGAAATATCTCGATCCGTGCGCACCTACCGAAATTGTTTTGATGAGGGATTGCATTGTCATCGGGTTCTGACAAATGTGCCAAGTTTCAAGTCTCTAGCTTAGCGGGAAGTTACTCAAAAATCTATCGCAAGATTTCCCCTATGTTTTAGAAATTTTCAATTATATCGACAAGCACGCCATCTTTTGGAATTCTGATTTCAACAAATTGTACTGTCACCATTTCCACAACTAAATGCTAAGTTTCAAGTTCCTAGGTTACCAGGAAGTTGGTCAAAAGACGATCGCAAAATTCCCAACTTCAAATTAGTTTTCTAAACATCTCGATCCAAGCGCCACCTACCGAAATTGTTTTGATGAGAGATTGCATTGTCACCGGGTCCTGACAAATGTGTCAAATTTCAAGTCTCTAACTAACCTGGAAGTTACTAAAAATTGATTGCAAAAGTTCAGGAGTCTTCAAATTTTTTTTTAAGATTTGCAATTATATATACCAGCGTGCCATCTATCGGAATTTTGATTTTTAGTATTTGTATTGTCACTGTTACTAAAAATCGATCGCAAAAGTCCAGGAGTCTTTCAATTTTTTTTAAAGATTTGTAATTATACACGGAGAGAAATCTATGGATCGAACATCCATAATTATTGATATCACATTAAATAAAAATTTATATTTCTGTCCCATCAATGAATATGGATGTTTCATCAATGCTTTTTTTGATAAATCACTATTGAAATGGTATCCATATAAACTATTGATAAATTCTAAATAGTTTACAAAGGAGTAGAAATTTTTGAAATGTACCTACGAATTTTCATGGTGGAAGGAAAATTCAAAATAAGTATAAGGATATACTTCACTAATGATTACTAAACCACAGTATAAATATTTCTTAAAAAAAAAACAACTGGTTTACTTATTATATGCATTTAAAAAAAGTGCATCTTTTCATGAATTAATTTTTTTTCTCGAAAACCACTTGATAAAAAATTATAAAAATTTGAGGATATGTCAAGAAATAAATGTAACGAAGGATGAAATTTTTATTATTATGTCACTCATTATTGTTGCAAATTTATTGACTTTCTTAAAAAACTAATACTGATTGAACGCGGTTCTTCACGCTGCATTTTTACGCCTATGTAAGTTTTGGGAAGTCTTATCAATGCAGATTAATATACCGATGCAACTTTTTTGTGCCGCTCTTTGTTTTAATGTAATAATTAAAATCATGCAACCTCGCAGGAAATATTTTCTCGAATTTTTTTTTTTTTTTTTAATTGCGGAATATTGTTAGTTATTGAGGCAGATATATGTATATACGTAGAGAGTGGGTTCTTGTACTATAGAGTTTATTTTTTTATTTTGTTTTCGACGCTTCAACACCGAAAATAATATCAGTCTAGAAATCCAGCGGAGAATCACTCTTGCCAACAAGTGCTACTTTGGACTGAGTAGGCAATTGAGAAGTAAAGTCCTCTCTCGAAGAACAAAGATCACGCTCTATAAGTCTCTCATCATACCTGTCCTGATGTATGGGTCAGATTCATAAACAATGTCAAGAGAAGGTGAGATGGCCCTTGGAGTATTTGAGAGAAAAGTTCTCCGGAAAATTTATGGTCCTTCCCGTGATGCCAACGGCGAGTATCGAAGGAAATTGAACGATAAGCTGTACGAGCTCTACGCATATCTGACCATAGTCCAGCGAATTAAAGCCCAAAGACTCCGCTGGCTGGGACATGTTATGCGAATGGACAAAGAAGCTCCAGCACAGAAGGTTTTCCTATCGTCGCCTGAATTCGGCAGCAGAGGAAGGGGGAGGCCTCGACTTAGATGGAAACAACAGGTGGAGGATGACTTGAACTCCCTTGGGGTTTCCATTTGGCGTCAGTTATGCTAAAAAGGAATGACTGGCGTGCTTTGATATGCAACGGCCAAAATCGCTTAGGCGGTTAAGCGCCAATAAATGATGATGATGATGATGTCAATAGAAAACATTTTACAAATAATTTTGTTATCACACAAGTTTAACACAAGTTTAACACAAGTTTAACAGAAGAGTTGCAGATCCTCATAAAACATGATTTTCTCGCCAAGTCCCTAGCAACATATTTTAGTCAAAAGAAGGACGTAATAGAAGAAGGAGAATTCGTCATAAGTATGGATTTTGCCGAAAATTACACTTTGGACAAATACTCATAATTTATAATTGCCAAAATGCAAATCAACCACACAATAGTTTTGTCATAATTTCGAAAAAATTAACTCACGATGCAAGCTCCGTTCCTTTATTTAATTCGGGAGTCATAAAGTACTTGAAAGAAAAGTATGTTAGTGATAGTGTCAATAAGATTTATTACTTTTCTGATGGAGCTGCATCGCTATATAAAAATAAATACAATTTCGCTAGGATTATGCAACATCAGGAGGATTTCGGGGTTAGTGCGGAATGGAATTTGTTCGCTACCTATCACGGTAAGGTAGCGTGTGACGGCATCGGAGGCACCGTCAAAGTCATGTCAGCTTAATAAGAGTTGATGGTTACCAGTGCGAAAAGTGTATTTGAATGGGCTAAAAATCATTTCTGAAAAATAGATTTCGATTTCTGTACCACAAATGAACATTGAAGGCACGATTTGAAAAAGCAAAACCTATAAAAAACACTCGACAGTATCGATCGCAAAATTCTCAGCTTCAAATTAGTTTTCGAAATATCTCGATCCGTGCGCCACCTACCGAAATTGTTTTGATGAGGGATTGCATTGTCATCGGGTTCTGACAAATGTGCCAAGTTTCAAGTCTCTAGCTTAGCGGGAAGTTACTCAAAAATCGATCGCAAGATTTCACCTATGTTTTAGAGATTTTCAGTTATATCGACAAGCACGCCATCTTTTGTAATTCTGATTTCAACAAATTGTATTGTCACCATTTCCACAACTAAACGCTAAGTTTCAAGTTCCTAGGTTACCAGGAAGTTGGTCAAAAGTCGATCGCAAAATTCCCAACTTCAAACTAGTTTTCTAAACATCTCGATCCAAGCGCCACCTACCGAAATTGTTTTGATGAGGGATTGCATTGTCACCGGCTCCTGACAAATGTGTCAAATTTCAAGTCTCTAACTAACCTGGAAGTTACTAAAAATTGATTGCAAAAGTTCAGGAGTCTTTAAATTTTTTTTTAAGATTTGCAATTATATAGACCAGTGTGCCATATATCGGAATTTTGATGTTTGATATTTGCAGTGTCACTGTTCCCTCAATTTAATGCCAAGCTTCAAGTTCCTAGGTTACCTGGAAGTTGGTCAAAAGTCGATCGTAAAATTCTCAGCTTCAAATTAGTTTTCGAAATTTCTCGATCCGTGCGCCACCTACCGGAATTGTTTTGATAAGGGATTGCATTGTCATCGGGTTGTGACAAATGTGTAACGTTTCAAGTCTCTAACTAACCTGGAAATTACTAAAAATCGATCGCAAAAGTCCAGGAGTCTTTTGATTTTTGTTTAAAGATTTGCAATTATATAGACCAGCATGTCATCTATCGGAATTTTGATTTTTAGTATTTGTAGTGTCACTGTTCCCTCAAGTTAATGCCAAGTTTCAAGTTCCTAGGTTGCCTGGAAGTTGGTCAAAAGTCGATCGCAAAATTCTCAGCTTCAAATTAATTTTCGAAATATCTCGATCCGTGCGCCACCTACCGAAATTGTTTTGATGAGGGATTGCATTGTCATCGGGTTCTGACAAATGTGCCAAGTTTCAAGTCTCTAGCTTAGCGGGAAGTTACTCAAAAATCTATCGCAAGATTTCCCCTATGTTTTAGAGATTTTCAATTATATCGACAAGAACGCCATCTTTTGGAATTCTGATTTCAACAAATTGTATTGTCACCATTTCCACAACTAAATGCTAAGTTTCAAATTCCTAGGTTACCAGGAAGTTGGTCAAAAGACGATCGCAAAATTCCCAACTTCAAACTAGTTTTCTAAACATCTCGATCCAAGCGCCACCTACCGAAATTATTTTGATGAGGGATTGCATTGTCACCGGGTCCTGACAAATGTGTCAAATTTCAAGTCTCTAACTAACCTGGAAGTTACTAAAAATTGATTGCAAAAGTTCAGGAGTCTTTAAATTTTTTTTTAAGATTTGCAATTATATATACCAGCGTGCCATCTATCGGAATTTTGATTTTTAGTATTTGTATTGTCACTGTTTCCTCAATTTAGTGCCAAGTTTCAAGTTCCTAGTTTGCCTGGAATTTGGTCACAAGTCGATCGCAAAATTCTCAACTTCAAATTAGTTTTCGAAATATCTCGATCCGTGCGCCACCTGCCAGGATTGTTTTGATAAGGGATTGCATTGTCATCGGGTTGTGACAAATGTGTAAAGCTTCAAGTCTCTAACTAACCTGGAAGTTACTAAAAATCGATCGCAAAAGTCCAGGAGTCTTTTTATTTTTTTTAAAGATTTGTAATTTTACACGGAGGGAAATCTATGGATCGAACATCCATAATTATTGATATCACATTAAATAAAAATTGATATTTCTGTCCCATCAATGAATATGGATGTTTCATCAATGCTTTTTTTGATAAATCACTATTGAAATGGTATCCATATAAACTATTGATAAATTGTAAATAGTTTACAAAAGAGTAGAAATTTTTGAAATGTACCTACGAATTTTCATGGTGGAAGGAAAATTCAAAATAAGTATAGGAATATTTCACTAATGAGTACTAAACCACAGTATAAATATTTCTTAAAAAAAAACAACTGGTTTACTTATTATATGCATTTAAAAAAAAAGTGCATCTTTTCATGAATTAATTTTTTTCTCGAAAACCACTTGATAAAAAATTATAAAAATTTGATGATATTTCAAGAAATAAATGTAACGAAGGATGAAATTTTTATTATTGTGTCACTCATTATTGTTGCAAATTTATTGACTTTCTTAAAAAACTAATACTGATTGAACGCGGTTCTTCACGCTGCATTTTAACGCCGATGTAAGTTTTGGGAAGACTTATCGATGCAGATTAATATACCGATGCAACTTTTTTGTGCCCGCTCTTTGTTTTAATGTAATAATTAAAATCATGCAACCTAGCAGGAAATATTTTCTCCAATTTTTTTTTTTTGAGGCAGATATATGTATATACGTAGAGAGTGGGTTCTTGTACTATAGAGTTTATTTTTTTATTTTGTTTCCGACGTTGCAATTTCAACAAAAGTGATGTCAATTTAGCCAAATGACGTTGAGCAATACCAACAGCTCCGTCAGAATCGGGAAGGACCTCTCTGAGCCATTTGAAACCAAATGAGGCTTCAGACAAGGCGACTCCCTTTGGTGCGATTTCTTCAATCTGATGCTGGAGAAAATAATTCGAGCAGCAAAGCTAAACCGCAATGGTACAATCTTTTACAAGAGCGTGCAATTGCTGGCGTATGCCGATGATATTGATATCATTGGCCTTAACAACCGCGCCGTAAGCGCTGCCTTCTCTGGACTGGATAAGGAAGCGAAAAAGTGGGTCTTGCCGTGAACGAGGACAAGGCAAAGTATTTGCTGTCATCAAAGAAAGAATCGGCCCACCTGCGCCTTGGCAGCCATGTCACATATTTACAAATTTGAAACTGTGAGGGGCGTCGTCTATTTGGGAACCAGTATCAACACCGAAAATAATATCAGTCTAGAAATCCAGCGGAGAATCACTCTTGCCAACAAGTGCTACTTTGGACTGAGTAGGCAATTGAGAAGTAAAGTCCCCTCTCGAAGAACAAAGATCACGCTCTATAAGTCTCTCATCATACCTGTCCTGATGTATGGCTCAGATTCATAAACAATGTCAAGAGAAGATGAGATGGCCCTTGGAGTATTTGAGAGAAAAGTTCTCCGGAAGATTTATGGTCCTTCCCGTGATGCCAACGGCGAGTATCGAAGGAAATTTAACGATAAGCTGTACGAGCTCTACGCATATCTGACCATAGTCCAGCGAATTAAAGCCCAAAGACTCCGCTGGCTGGGACATGTTATGCGAATGGACAAAGAAGCTCCAGCACAGAAGGTTTTCCTATCGTCGCCTGAATTCGGCAGCAGAGGAAGGGGGAGGCCCCGACTTAGATGGAAACAACAGGTGGAGGATGACTTGAACTCCCTTGGGGTTTCCATTTGGCGTCAGTTATGCTAAAAAAGAATGACTGGCGTGCTTTGATATGCAACGGCCAAAATCGCGTAGGCGGTTAAGCGCCAATAAATGATGATGATGATGATGTCAATAGAAAACATTTTACAAATAATTTTGTTATCACACAAGTTTAACAGAAGAGTTGCAGATCCTCATAAAACATGATTTTCTCGCCAAGTCCCTAGCAACATATTTTAGTCAAAAGAAGGACGTAATAGAAGAAGGTGAATTCGTCATAAGTATGGATTTTGCCGAAAATTACACTTTGGACAAATACTCATAATTTATAATTGCCAAAATGCAAATCAACCACACAATAGATTTGTCATAATTTCGAAAAAATTAACTCACGATGCAAGCTCCGTTCCTTTATTTAATTCGGGAGTCATAAAGTACTTGAAAAAAAGTATGTTAGTGATAGTGTCAATAAGATTTATTACTTTTCTGATGGAGCTGCATCGCTATATAAAAATAAATACAATTTCGCTAGGATTATGCAACATCAGGAGGATTTCGGGATTAGTGCGGAATGGAATTTGTTCGCTACCTGTCACGGTAAGGTAGCGTGTGACGGCATCGGAGGCACCGTCAAAGTCATATCGAGCCAGCTTAATAAGAGTTGATGGTTACCAGTCCGAAAAGTGTATTTGAATGGGCTAAAAAGCATTTCTGAAAAATAGATTTCGATTTCTGTACCACAAATGAACATTGAAGGCACGATTTGGAAAGCAAAACCTATAAAAAACACTCGACAGTATCATTGTTTCAAACCTGGGTGTGATAACAAAATTATTTGTAAAATGTTTTCTAATGACATCACTTTTGTTGAAATTGCAACGTCGAAAACAGAATAAAAAATATAAACTCTATAGCACAAGAACCCACTCTCTACGTATATACATATAACTGCCTCAATAACTAAAAGTATTCCGCAATTAAAAAAAAAAAAAAAAAATTTGGAGAAAATATTTTCTGCGAGGTTGCATGATTTTAATTATTACATTAAAACAAAGAGCGGGTACAAAAAAGTTGCATCGGTATATTAATCTGCATCGATAAGACTTCCCAAAACTTACATAGGCGTTAAAATGCAGCGTGAAGAACCGCGTTCAATCAGTATTAGTTTTTTAAGAAAGTCAATAAATTTGCAACAATAATGAGTGACACAATAATAACAAGTAAGGAAAGCTGTCTTCGGCTGTGCCGAAGGCTAAATACCTTTCATGAATAAGCGTCACGATTTTCACTGTTTGATCCCCAGCACAGCCTGTGTGAATTTAACTTTAGCTCATACCGAAATTATCGGAGCTATCGATTATATGGGGACGATGTGTTATATTGGTCCAATCTAATTGATTTTCAACGTCGACATTCCACATTCTAAAATAGCAACATTTACGAAATTTAACGTTCCTACCGATATAATTACAGGAGTTATAGCCCAAAATCCGTTTATCGGAATAATCGGTTGTATGGGAGCTATATGTTATATTGGTCCGATCTTGCTGGTTCCGACAAATGATTCCTATATTGGAAAATGGTGGCCGCATACCAAATTTCAGCCAAATATTTCAAAAACTGAGGGACTAGTTTGCGTTCAAACAGACAGACAGACAGACAGACTCATCTCGTTATCCTGATCGTTTCGGTATACTTATTGATGGGTCTATCTCTTCTTCTTCTCATATTTACAAACATCGGACCAAAGTTATAATACCATTTCATGTTCATGAAAGGTATAAAAATTTCATCCTTCGTTACATTTATTTCTTGACATATCCTCAAATTTTTATAATTTTTTATCAAGTGGTTTTCGGGAAAAAAAAATTAATTCATGAAAAGATGCACTTTTTTTTTTTTTTTTTTTTTTTTTTAAATGCATATAATAAGTAAACCAGTTGTTTTTTTTCAAGAAATATTTATACTGTGGTTTAATACTCATTAGTGAATTATATTATATTTGAAGTGTAATGGGGTGTGGTTGCTGAGTGACCGCGCTCAATCCCGACTCTTGCGTCCTCGTTCGTGCACTCTGGGCAACGTTGAGCTACCTAGGCTCGCGGCAGAAAGAGAGGGAGCACCGGTGGGTCCACTCTGACATACTTGGTTTAAGGGCTCACGGGGGTCTTTTTCGCAGCGTCTGTACACAATGAGGTGCGGCTGTAAGCGGGCTTCTGTCTTGAAGCAAGCGGCTCGCTATATAAATGTGCAAAACTTTTCCCTCCCAATCCAGGGTGTTATGCGATACCGTGCCCATTGGACGTTTGCAGCCGGGAGGCAAATCGTGGCTGTAGTCGAACGGAGCCTCACTGATACCGGGCCGCCTCAGGGAGTAACTATGGTCTTACCGCGGTATGGGGCTCTGCCGCGGTGGACGACACACTTCCCCTTACACTACCCTTGACCCTAAGCTGGCCTTGTCCGGCGAGGGGTCGTACGAACAAGATGAAGAACACACTAAATACAAAGCAATTAACGACTTCGTTTACTCCGCAGCAGAGAAGAACTATGCTGGAGCAAGCGAAAACACAACGCCGGAGTACAAACTCCGCCTCAAAGTTAACTGGGAGGCCGACAGCGATGGAAACTACGGGTCAGTCATCCCCCAAACTGCTATCAAGTAAGAGTGACTTGATGGGAGCAAGCAGCAGTGCGGCTGCCTACGCAGTCAAGCAGAAAACGGCGGAAGCTAAACTTCCATCAAGCGCTGGTACGAAACCCAATCTCTTCACATCTGGGGCAATGGTCTCACGACCTGGTTTCAGAGTTTCGAAAGAGAAGGACGACGCCGCAAAGGGAGAGACCGCGATGGCAACTACGAGTCTGAATCCCCCCAAGAGGCATCTCCCCGACGCTTTGCGTACTGGGATAAAAGAGAGGCCGCAAGGATCCTTAAAAAATATGAGAAGCATCGCAGGAGAAGCTGTCGCCGGAAGAAAGGAAGATGGTGGAGAAGCGAAAGCTCTGATACCAAATTTCCAGAGGCCCTATGTGCCTAAGAGGGTGAACGGTAATCCCTTCAAACGCCAGAGATCGGACGGAGAGGTAAACCCCCATCCGAAGCGGCATCAGGTCAACCCCGTAGTGGGAAAACTCAGCTTTGCTGAAGTAACCAAGGACAGAATCCTTATAGGTTTCATTGACCGAGGTAACGACCGTTGGTCCATCCCCAAAGACCGGTGACTGTATGTCCGGAATGAAATGGGCAGGGCCCTCCTCGACTTAATGGGTGAGTCTCCGGGTAGTCCGCCGCGAGGTACTGACGCGGGCTGGCACCAAGGTCAGATCAAAATATTCGCGTGCGAGGATGCAAGAACTGTCGCACTGTATAAGGCAGCAGTTGCAAGACTGGGTGAAGTCTACCCAGGGGCAAGACTAGATGTCGTCGACTGGAAGGACATTCCTGCTCGGCCAAGGGCAAGGGCATGGATTCCTGCCGTCCCTGCAGAACCCGAGAATATTCTTGAGATGCTGCAGGTCTGGAATCCGTCTCTCCCGACGCAGGATTGGGGCGTCAATCTGGTCGATGACGTGGTTGGGCCCAATAGACAGGTGGTTATCACTCTGAATAAGGAGGCGCTCGAGCCCCTTAAACGGTGCAACGGACGAGTGCATTACGGCTTGGGTCAGATCGTGATCCACGTATACCGTGGCGATGCACAGCGCGCTGCTATTCCGGACGCTCCGGAGGACTCGGAGATCGAGGCATCGGAAGGGGAAGCAGAGGAGTCCGACGCGGAAAGTATGTTATCCGCCACGTCAAATTGCGATGGTGCTGCGAACAACTCGGCGATAGAAGAAAGCCTGCTTGACGAAGAAGGCCTCGACGTCACGATCGTGGCTAAACCTGAGCACACTAACGTTGATGCTGCTTCAGACAGCAGGGTTTCCGCCACGCCAAATCGTGCAGGTGCTCTGAACAACTCCTCATTGAGAGACAGCCCCCGGAACAGGCCAGACCTGGACGACACGCTGGCGGCAGGGAAGTCTGAGCTCTCTCATGTTGGTGGTGCTTCAGATAAATCTGCACAAATCTAAAGCAGCCTCGGCTGTTTTAAGCAGTCGTCTTTCTAAAGGCGACGTAGACGTGGTCCTTATCCAAGAGCCAGGTCAATAGCTCTAGGATCTGTGGATTGGGGACTAAGGGGTACAAGCTCATCCAAGCCAATGATGAGGGCAAGGTCAGAACCTGTATTTTGGTAAAGTCTGAGCTAAACACCTTTCTATTACCCAACTACTCAAATGGTGACGTTACAGCTGCCAGCTTAACAGTCGGCAGCACCAGCCTAACGCTGGCGTCGGTCTATATGCCCTATGACGCCGAAGAACCTCCTCCACAAAAGGAGGTGAAAGATCTGGTGGATAATTTCTGTACGGGCCATCTTATTATTGCTCATCACGTCCACTGGGAAAGCTCCGATATTAACGCTAGGGGCGAGTCTCTGTTTGACTACCTACTAACAACTAACCTGGTGGTTTGTAACGTGGGTAACGAGCCTACTTTTATAACTAAAGCTCGTAGGGAGGTTATAGACCTCACTGTTTGTAGCGAAGCGCTTATGAGTGGGTCAGAAAATGGCGTGTTCTTGATGAGCATTCATTTTCTGACCATCGGTACATAGAAATTGTGTTAGACTTTATTGTTGAGCAGCCAGTTATGAAACGAAATCCACGCAACACTAACTGGCAGCTACATAACCAAATATTAGCTAGGGACCTACCAGTATTACCTCCACAAGCCCCCTCATCAGTGGGAGAACTGGATGATCTGGTAACGACCTTTACAACGGCGCTCTCAAATGCCCTAGAGCAGGCTTGTCCAGTACCAAAACCACGCGGCAAACATAGACCCCACTGGTGGTCTTACGACCTGGATTCGTTCCGTATATCATGCAGGAAGCAATTTAACAAGGCCAAGAGCATCGGTACGGAGCCTAATTGCTCGAATATAAAGCTAAACTGAGGGCCTATAAAAAGGCTCTAAGGCAAGCGAAGAGAACTTCGTGGAGAAATTTCTGCACCGGGGTCGAAAAAGTCGATGATATAGCGAGACTTAGACGAGTGCTATCAAAAACTCAAACAGCCATTAGCTATTTACGGAAGCCTGACGGATCTTGGACCAGCACGGAAGGGGAAACCCTGGAGCTGCTCCTGAACACACACTTTCCAGGGAACTTGTATGATGCACCTGTAGCATCTGCAACAAACCTGGCGGTAAACATACCCATTACGGAGGAAAGGGTAAGGTGGGCAATCAAAAGCTTTGAGCCGTTCAAGGCAGCTGGGCCAGACGGGATTTTCCCCGCACAACTCATAAACACGCTGGAAATATCAGCTAAATGGCTGGTAGTTCTCTATTCAGCCTGCCTGGCTCTTAATTACATTCCGTGCTCCTGGAGAAGCGCCACGGTAGTCTTTATTCCAAAGGCTGGGAAGGCCTCACACTATGAGCCTAAAGACTACAGACCGATCAGTCTCTCGTCTTTTGCACTTAAAACCTTCGAGAGGATAATTAGCGATTATCTCTCCTCTACTATTGATAGCAACCTCATTTCTAGCTATCAACATGCATACACCAAAGGTAAATCAACGGAAACTGCGCTCCACAGCCTAGTCTCTATTGTTGAAAAATCATTGCATGAAAAGGAGTACTGTCTCGTGGCCTTTCTGTGGCATATGCAGACGATTTAGCTATTGCATATAGGGGCAAATTCCCACAAACCCTGTGTGACTTGATGCAAGTAGCACTGCGAGAAGTTTCTTCATGGTCCTCTCGCTGCGGACTTAGCATCAACCCGTTGAACCTACCAGAACTAGGCGTGCGCCTGAACTTAACTGACAAAGCCAAATTCCTAGGCACAGTTCTAGATAGAAAGCTTAACTGGAAGGAGAATGTAATCCAGCGCCAGAGGAAAGCGTGCATTGCACTTTACACGTGTAAAAGAGCCATTGGCAAAAAATGGGGGCTCAGCCCCAAAATTTGCAGATGGATCTACACTGCGATAATCCAGCCAATTATGCTCTATGGAGTCGTGGTATGGTGGCCTGCGCTAAGAAAGGCAACAAACCTAAATCTGTTAGGGAAAATCCACAGATCGAGCATGATCTGTATAAGCGGGGCGTTAAGAACAACGCCCAATGAAGCTCTCCAGGCCGTTCTTGGCTTTTTGCCACTCGATCTGGAAGGGTACCGGGCAGCAGCAGCATCGGCTGTGCGTCTAAGGGAAACGTCCGTCTGGGGCGCAAGCACTATTGGACACTCCTGTATTCTAAGATCTTACAGCTTTCTCCCTCTGAGCACAGATCGGTGTGCGACCACAACAGTCGGAGATTGTTGTTTTAGAATAAACATTCCCAGCAGGGAAGACTGGGAGAACATAGATCGGTGTCCCGCTACTAATGGCGGCACTTTTATATACACCGACGGCTCGAAGTTAGACGGCAGAGTCGGAGGAGGGGTTTACTCAAGGGATTTGGACCTAGAACTCTCCTTTAGACTACCTGATCACTGCAGCGTCTTCCAGGCTGAAGTTTCTGCAATCATGGACGCCGTGACTTGGATAGGGGAACGCACCATCGGACAGGATATCTGTATTTTCAGCGACAGCCAAGCGGCCATCAAATCCCTTGGCTCTTACTCGTTCAACTCTGAACTGACGCTCAGCTGTCGTCGATCTCTTCAAGAGATGGTCCAACAGAACCGCGTGAACCTCACATGGGTCCCGGGACACAGGGACATTGAGGGAAACTGCAGGGCAGACGAACTTGCCAGGCAGGGCACGACCAAGCAGATTCTTCAAGATAAAGAGCGCATAGGTATGCCGTTTGCCACGTGCAAGCTAATGCTGAAGGAGCATACACTCCGCGAAGCCAACGAAAGATGGCTACAAGCCCCAGGGTGCCGGATATCCAAGCAAACCTGGCCAAAATGCGATCTTAAAAGATCTAGACACATATACGCCCTAAAAAGGAAGGAAATCTCCATATTAATAGGTGTTTTAACCGGGCACTGCCTTATTGGTAGGCACGCAGCAAGGCTAGGCGTTCCCTACCGACGATGCTGCAGGAGTTTCAAAGAGGATGAGGAAGAGGAAACGGTGGAGCACCTCATCTGCAACTGCCCGGCCTTAAGCGGAGCGAGAAGGCGCTCTCTGGGAGTTCCCTTCCTGGTTAGCTTAAGCCAGGTCGCGGAGCTAGACATAAAGGACTTGATGGCCTTCATCAAGTTATCAAAATGGTTCGAGGAGGAGTAACGGTGTCGTTATAGGAGGGTCAGTCCCGGGATTCTGCTATGTGAAGAATTCCGTTAATACCGGGATTTTCCATATGGCAGGGTCCCGGAACTGACTTTCCTAGTGTTGGTCTCGGGCCTTTTAATACTGGCCTAGGTGTGCCTCTACGGCAGCCACTTGTACCTAACCTAACCTAGTGCCAAGTTTCAAGTTCCTAGGTTGCCTGGAATTTGGTCACAAGTCGATCGCAAAATTCTGAACTTCAAATTAGTTTTCGAAATATTTCGATCAGTGCGCCACCTGCCAGGATTGTTTTGATAAGGGATTGCATTGTCATCGGGTTGTGACAAATGTGTAAAGTTTCAAGTCTCTAACTAACCTGGAAATTATTAAAAATCGATTGCAAAAGTCCAGGAGTCTTTTAATTTTTTTTTTAACTTACAGGATTTTTGAATTTTAGTATTTCTAGTGTCACTGTTCCCTAAATTTAATGCCAAGTTTCAAGTTCCTAGGTTGCCTGGAAGTTGGTCAAAAGTCGATCGCAATATTCTCAACTTCAAATTAGTTTTCGAAATATCTCGATCCGTGCGCCACCTACCGAAATTGTTTTGATGAGGGATTGCATTGTCATCGAGTTGTGACAAATGTGTATAGTTTCAAGTCTCTAACTAACCTGGAAATTATTAAAAATCTATTGCAAAAGTCCAGGAGTCTTTTAATTTTTTTTTTTAAGATTTGCAATTATATAGACCAGCGTGCCATCTATCGGAATTTTGATTTTTGCTATTTGTATTGTCACTGTTCTCTCAATTTAGTGCTAAGTTTCAAGTTCCTAGGTTGCCTGGAAGTTGGTCAAAAGTCGAACGCAAAATTCTCAACTTGACATTAGTTTTCGAAATATCTCGATCCGTGCGCCACCTACCGAAATTGTTTTGATGGGGGATTGCATTGTCATCGAGTTGTGACAAATGTGTAAAGTTTCAAGTCTCTAACTAACCTGGAAGTTACTAAAAATCGATCGTAAAAGTCCAGGAGTCTTTTAATTTTTGTTTAAAGATTTGCAATTATATAGACCAGCGTGCCATCTATCGGAATTTTGATTTTTAGTATTTGTAGTGTCACTGTTCACTCAATTTAATGCCAAGTTTCAAGTTCCTGGGTTGCAACCGGTTGCCTGGAAGTTGGTCAAAAGTCGATCGCAAAATTCTCAGCTTCAAATTAGTTCCACCTGCCAGAATTGTTTTGATGTGGGATTGCATTGTCATCGGGTTGTGACAAATGTGTATAGTTTCAAGTCTCTAACTAACCTGGAAATTATTAAAAATCTATTGCAAAAGTCCAGGAGTCTTTTAATTTTTTTTTTAAGATTTGCAATTATATAGACCAGCGTGCCATCTATCGGAATTTTGATTTTTGCTATTTGTATTGTCACTGTTCTCTCAATTTAGTGCTAAGTTTCAAGTTCCTAGGTTGCCTGGAAGTTGGTCAAAAGTCGATCGCGAAATTCTCAACTTCAAATTAGTTTTCGAAATATCTTGATCCGTGCGCCACCTTCCGTAATTGTTTTGATGAGGGATTGCATTGTCATCGGGTTGTGACAAATGTGAAAAGTTTCAAGTCTCTAACTAACCTGGAAATTACTAAAAATCGATCGCAAAAGTCCAGTAGTCTTTTAATTTTTTTTTTTAAGTTTTGCAATTATATAGACCACCGTGCCATCTATCGGAATTTTGATTTTTAGCATTTGTAGTGCTACTGTTCCCTCAATTTGATGCCAAGTTTCAAGTCCTAGGTTGCCTGGAAGTTGGTCAAAAGTGGATCGCAAAATTCTCAACTTCAAATTAGTTTTCGAAATATTTCGATCCGTGCGCCACCTACCGGAATTGTTTTGATGAGAGATTGCATTGTCATCGGGTTGTGACAAATGTGTAAAGTTTCAAGTCTCTAACTAACCTGGAAGTTACTAAAATCGCAAATGTCCAGGAGTCTTTTAATTTTTTTATAAAGATTTGCAATTATATAGATCAGCATGCCATCTATCGGAATTTTGATTTGTAGTATTTGTAGTGTCACTGTTCCCTCAATTTAATGCCAAGTTTCAAGTTCCTAGGTTGCCTGGAAGTTGGTCAAAAGACGATCGCAAAATTCTCAACTTCAAATTAGTTTTTGAAATATCTCGATCCGTGCGCTACCTACCGGAATTGTTTTGATAAGGGATGTGTAAAGTTTCAAGTCTCTAACTAACCTGGAAGTTAGTAAAAATCGATCGCAAATGTCCAGGAGTCTTTTGATTTTTGTTTGAAGATTTGCAATTATATAGACCAGCATGTCATCTATCGGAATTTTTATTTTTAGTATTTGTATTTGTATTTCAAGTTAATGCCAAGTTTCAAGTTCCTAGGTTGCCTGGAAGTTGGTCAAAAGTCGATCGCACAATTCTCAGCTTCAAATTAGTTTTCGAAATATCTCGATCCGTGCGCCACCTACCGAAATTGTTTTGATTAGGGATTGCATTGTCATCGGGTTCTGACAAATGCGCCAAGCTTCAAGTCTCTAGCTTAGCGGGAAGTTATTCAAAAATCTATCGCAAGATTCCGCCTATGTTTTAGATATTTTCAATTATATCGACAAGCACGCCATCTTTTGGAATTCTGATGTCAACAAATTGTATTGTCACCATTTCCCTCGTGAAGGGTGGATACCTTGCCGTGGTACGAGGCCTTAAGTCGATAGCCACAGGGCTACGCTGCCCTTCTGATCATAGCTCCGTACGGCACTTCATAACGAGAGCAGCCTAGCCTCTCTGGTGCGACGACAAAGATCTTTCCCCTCCCAATCCAGGGTGTTATGCGAAACCGTGCCCATTGGACGTTTGCAACCGGGAGGCAAATCGTGGCTGTATTTGAACGGAGCCTCTCTGACACCGGGTCGCCTCAGAGAGTAAGCATGGCCTTACCGCGGTACGGGGCTCTGCCTCGGCGGACGACACATTTTCCCCTACTTTTCCCTTAACCCTAAGCTGGACTCAAATAACCTAAATAAAAACGAAAAATTTAAAAAACAAACAACGCCAAATTTCACTCCTCAGCAAAGGACAACCTCCGTTCCACAATCAAGGGGGGGATCGACAGCGATGGCAACTACGAGTAGGTCAACCAACCCTCTATCGAATAAGATTGACTTGATGGGAGCTAGCACCAGTGCGGTTGCCAACGCAGCTAAGCGGAGAACGGCGGATGCTAAACTCCCATCAACCGCTGATATGAAAACCAGTATCTTTACGTCCGTGGCAGCGGTCTCACGACCTGGCCTCGGAGTTTCGAAGGAGAAGGAAGCTGCAACTGAGATGTCAGCAAGGAGAGCGACCGCGATGGCAACTACGGGTCCGCACTCACCGGAGACATCTCCCCGCCGCTTCACATACCACGAGAAAAGATTGGCTGAAAAGATCCTGAAGAGGTATGAAGGGGTACCACAGGAATCACTGTCGCCGAATTCCAGTAAATCGGCAGAGCTAGCGAAAGCTGTGATACCGGATTTCCAAAATTCTTACATGCCAAAGAGGTTAAAAGTTAACCCTTTCAAGCGCCAGAGATCGGACCTGGAGTTAATTCCCCCTCCCAAGCGGCATCAGAATACCCCTGGAGCGGGCAAACTACGCTTTGCTGAGGTAACCAATGAGATGATCCTTATAGGCGTCCTTGACCGAGGCAATGACCGTCTGGCCATCCCCAAGGACCGGTGGCGTTACGTGCGAAATGAACTCGGCAACATTCTTCTCAACGTTGCGCCGGAGTTTCCGGGTAGTTCGGCGCGAGTAACGGATGCGGGTTGGCACCAGGGTCAGATTAAATTACTCGCATGCGGGGATGCAAAAATCGTAGCACTGTACAAGGCAGCAGCTGCTAAACTGGGTGACTTCTACAAGGGCGCAAAGATAGAGGTCGTCGACTGGAAGGACATTCCAGCTCGTCCAAGGGCAAGGGCGTGGATTCCGGCCATCCCTGACGAGCCCGAGAGAATTCTCGGGATGCTACGGCTAATGAATCCGTCCCTCCCAACGCATGACTGGAGTGTCAATCTGGTCGGGGATGCGGTAGGGCCCGACAGACAGGTGGTGTTCACCATGAATAAAGAGTCAATCGAGCCCTTCAAAAGGTGCAATGGCCTAGTACACTACAGCGTAGGCCAGATCGTTATCCACGTATATCGTGGTGATGCTCAGCGCGCTGCCTTCTCGCCTGCTCCGGGGGAACCGGAAAGCGAATTACCAGAAGAGGCAGCGGAGGATTCCGATGCGGAAAGCATGTTATCCGCCACGTCCCTTGGCGATAGTGCTGTGAACAACTCGGAGATGGAGGACAGCCTACAGGTCGAGGAAGTCCTCGACGTCACGGTGGTAGCAGCCAACGCTGAGCGATTAACATCTAACGCTACAGGCAGCAGGACTCCTGCAACGCCACATCGGGCAGTTAATCGGAACAACTCTTCGTTGATAGGCAACCTCCGGGATGGAGCAAACCTCGACGATATGGGGACGGCAGGGAAATCTGTGCGCTCTCATGTTGGTGGTGCTTCAGATTAATCTGCACAATGTAAAGTGGCTTCGGCTGCTTTAAGTAGTCGTCTTTCTAAAGGCGACGTGGATGTGGTCCTAATCCAAGAACCCTGGGTCAATAGCTCGAGAATCTGCGGATTGGGGACTAAGGGCTTCAAGCTCATTCGAGCCAGCGAGGAGAGCAAAGTCAGAACGTGTATTTTGGTCAAGTCTGACTTGAACTCCTTTCTCCTACCTAACTACACCAATGGTGATATTACCGCTTTCAGTCTAACGGTCGACAGCACCCGCCTGACGGTGGCGTTGGTCTATATGCCCTACGACGCCGAAGAACCCCCACCACAAACGGAGGTGAAAGACCTGGTGTCAAATTTCTGCACGGGTAATCTTATTATTGGAGCGGACGCTAATGCTCACCATGTCCAATAGGGGAGCTCCGATATCAATGCCAGGGGTGAGTCTCTGTTTGATTACCTCTTAACAACTAACCTGGTAATTTGAAACGTGGGTAATGAGCCTACTTTTATCACTAAGACCCGCAGGGAGGTCATAGACCTCACTATTTGTAGTGAAGGAGCTTATGAGTGGGTCAGTAAATGGCGGGTTCTGGAAGAACATTCATTCTCCGACCACCGTTACATAGAAATGGTTCTAGACTTTATTGTAGAACAACCTATCATGGAGCGCAATCCACGTAACACTAATTGGCAGTTACACAATGAAATATTAGACAGAGACCTGCCAGTACTGCCCTCACAAGCCCCCTCATCAGTAGAGGAGCTGGAGGATCTTGTTACTACATTTACATCGGCGCTCTCAAATGCTCTAGGACAGGCTTGTCCAGTGCCAAAACCACGCGGTAAACACAGGCCACATTGGTGGTCCTACGACTTGGACTCGCTCCGCAAATCATGCCGGAAACAATTTAACAAGGCCAAGACCCTCGGCTCTGAGCCTCACTGGCACGAATATAAAGCTAAACTAAGGGCCTACAAAAAAGCTCTGAGACAGGCGAAGAGGACCTCGTGGAGAAATTTCTGCACTGGCGTCGAAAAGGTCGACGACACAGCGAGACTTAGACGAGTCCTCTCGAAAAGTCAAACAGCCATCAGCTATTTGCGAAAACCTGACGGATCCTGGACCAGCACGGAAGAGGAAACCCTTGAGCTGCTCTTGAATACACATTTTCCGGGGAATCTGCATGACGCACCACTAGCATCTGCAACAAACCTTGCAGTAAATATACCCATCACTGAGGAAAGGGTAAGGTGGGCAGTTAAGAGCGTTGAACCGTATAAGGCTGCCGGGCCGGACGGGATTATCCCCGCGCAACTTATAAACACGTTGGAGACATCAGCTAAATGGCTGGTATTTCTCTTCACAGCCTGCCTGGCTCTCAACCACATTCCGGGCTCCTGGGGGGCGGGAAGATAGTGGCATACGCAACGATTTAGCTATTGCATTCAGAGGCAAGTTCCCACAAACTCTGTGTGACCTGATGCAAGTAGCACTGCGAGAGGTTTCGAGGTGGTCCTCTCGCTGCGGACTTAGTATCAACCCGGGGAAGGTGGAACTTGTCCTCTTCACCAACCGGTACAAAATACCACCACTAAGCCTACCAGAACTAGATGACACGCGCCTGGGCTTGTCGGATAAGGCCAAGTTTCTAGGCATAGTTCTGGACAGGAAATTGAATTGGAAGGAGAATGTTCTTCAGCGCCAGAAGAAAGCTTGCATTGCTCTTTACACATGCAAAAGAGCCATTGGCAAAAAATGGGGGCTCAGACCTAGAGTATGCAGTTGGATCTACACGGCCATCATTCGCGCAATCATGCTGTATGGAGTCGTCGTATGGTGGCCGGCGCTGAGCAAGGCAACATACCTGAATCTGTTGCGGAAAGTCCATAGATCCAATATGATCTGTATAAGCGGTGCCTAAGGAGTGTAATGGAGTGTGGTTACTAAGTGACCTTGCTCAATCCCGACTCTTGCGTCCTCGTTCGTGCACTCTGGGCAACGGGAGCTACCTAGGCTCGCGGCAGAAAGAGAGGGAGCCCCGGTGGGGCCACTCTGACATACTTGGTTTAAGGGCTCACCGAGGTTTTTGCGTAGCGTCTGTTCACCATGAGGTGCGGCTGCAAGCGGGCGTCTGTCTTGAAGCAAGCGGCTCGCTATATAAATGTGTAAATATTTTCCAAAACCCCGAAACGGGTTGTGCGCTGGGTTTGGGACCCGCCACGTAAAAAACTTAATTCCAATGAAAAAATATACAAAGCCTCGGATGAGAACCCCCTTTAATGTTGACGACCCGGCAAAACGAATAAGGCATAACGATTTGGATATTAGGGCATGTACCGGGAATGTCCGGACCCTTTCAAGGGACGGTACCGCTGCCCGACTGGTTGATGTCCTCGTAGGCGCAAAGGCTGACATCACCGCCCTGCAGGAAATGCGATGGACGGGGCAAGGAAAGACGACCATCGGTCCTTGTGACGTATACTACAGTGGCCAGACACGCGGCAAAGCGCGTGGTGTAGGATTCGTGGTGGGAAAGAGACTTCGCCGCCAAGTATTAGCGTTCACTCCTGTGAACGAGCGTCTCGCTGCGATCCGCATCAAGGCGAGGTTTTTCAACATAACATTTATCTGCGCCTATGCGCCGACTGAGGAGACGGACGACGCAGAGAAGGACTCCTTCTACGATAAACTTGAACAGACTTATGATCGCCGCTGCTCGCAATATGGTCATCAGTAGTACCAGGTTCCAGCATAAGCGAATACACCAAGCCACATGGCTGTCCCCTGATCAAAGAACTAGAAACCAGATTGATCATGTCTTGATTGACGGCAGACATAGCTCCACCGTTCTGGACGTGCGTACACTGCGTGGTCCCAATATTTACTCTGACCATTATCTTGTCGCAGCCAAGATACGCACACGCCTCTGTGCAACGAAGAAAGTGCGCACAGTAACGGAAGGAAAGTTTGACGTCGAGAAGCTGCGCATGACACAGACAGCTGATAATTTCACAACTCGACTCTCACACCTGCTAGCAGAGGGCAATCCTCGACATAACGATGTAACCGAGCAATGGAAGCATATCTCTCACTCATTGCGTACCGCCGCTGAGGCCACTATAGGGTTCCAGCGAGCCCGCAAGAACAACTGGTACGATGAGGAATGCAAAACTGCCTCGAAAAAAAGGACGCTGCCTACAAGGAGACGTTGCGAACGGGCGCAACCCGCAGTGTATGGCAACAATATCGTGAGGCAAAGAAGGAAGAGAGACGCCTTTTCAGAAAAAAGAAAAGTGAGGCCGAAAGGCGTGAGTGTGAGGAGCTTGAGATGCTGGCTGGCAGGAGTGATGCCCGAAAATTCTATGAAAAGATCCGGCGGATGACGGAAGGTTTTAAGACCGGGGCAAGCTCCTGTAAGGACAATAATGGCGACCTGGTAACCGACGTACAAAGTGTACTTAAATTATGGAGGGAGCACTTCTCCTCACTGCTAAATTGCGAGGGAGACGTCGAACCCGATACCCCAATCCCTGACGATGGAAAAGTCGTCCCACCACCTGACTATGATGAAGTGAGGATAGCTATATCCCGGCTCAAAAACAACAAAGCGCCTGGAAAAGACGGACTACCCGCCGAGCTGTTCAAACACGGAGGCGAAGAGCTGGTAAAAAGCATGCATCAGCTCTTATGCAGAATATGGTCAGACGAATGCATGCCTCCGGATTGGAATTTAAGTGTGCTTTGCCCAATCCACAAGAAAGGCGATCCCGCTAACCGCACCAACTACCGCGGAATTAGTCTTCTTAATATTGCATATAAGGTTCTTTCTAGCGTGTTGTGTGAAAGGCTGAAGCCCATCGTAGACAAACTGATTGGACCTTATCAGTGTGGCTTTAGACCTGCTAAGTCTACCATCGACCAGGTTTTCACGATACGCCAAATCCTGGAGAAGACCCATGATAAAAGAATCGACACACACCATCTCTTTGTCGATTTCAAAGCCGCTTTTGACAGCGCAAAAAGGAGTTGCCTGTATGCCGCCATGTCTGAATTTGACTTCCCTGCAAAGCTTATACGGCTTTGCCAAATGACGTTGAGCAATACCAACAGCTCCGTCAGAATCGGGAAGGAACTCTCTGAGCCATTTGAAACCAAACGAGGCTTCAGACAGGGCGACTCCCTTTCGTGCGATTTCTTCAATCTGATGCTGGAGAAGATAATTCGAGCAGCAGAGCTAAACCGCAATGGTACAATCTTTTACAAGAGCGTGCAATTGCTGGCGTATGCCGATGATATTGATATCATTGGCCTTAACAACCGCGCCGTAAGCGCTGCCTTCTCTGGACTGGATAAGGAAGCGAAAAAAGTGGGTCTTGCCGTGAACGAGGATAAGACGAAGTATTTGCTGTCATCAAAGAAAGAATCGGCGCACCTGCGCCTTGGCAGCCATGTCACTGTTGATAGTTACAAATTTGAAACTGTGAGGGACTTCGTCTATTTGGGAACCAGTATCAACACCGAAAATAATATCAGTCTAGAAATCCAGCGGAGAATCACTCTTGCCAACAAGTGCTACTTTGGACTGAGTAGGCAATTGAGAAGTAAAGTCCTCTCTCGAAGAACAAAGATCACGCTCTATAAGTCTCTCATCATACCTGTCCTGATGTATGGCTCAGATTCATGGACAATGTCAAGAGAAGATGAGATGGCCCTTGGAGTATTTGAGAGAAAAGTTCTCCGGAAGATTTATGGTCCTTCCCGTGATGCCAACGGCGAGTATCGAAGGAAATTTAACGATGAGCTGTACGAGCTCTACGCAGATCTGACCATAGTCCAGCGAATTAAAGCCCAAAGACTCCGCTGGCTGGGCCATGTTATGCGAATGGACAAAGGAGCTCCAGCACAGAAGGTTTTCCTATCGTCGCCTGAATTCGGCAGCAGAGGAAGGGGGAGGCTTCGACTGAGATGGAAACAACAGGTGGAGGATGACTTGAACTCCCTTGGGGTTTCCAATTGGCGTCAGTTATCGCTAAAAAGGAATGACTGGCGTGCTTTGATATGCAACGGCCAAAATCGCTTAGGCGGTTAAGCGCCAATAAATGATGATGATGAAGGACAACGCCCAACGAAGCCCTCCAGGCCATTCTGGGCTTTTTGCCACTTGATCTGGAAGGATTTCGGTCAGCGGCAGCATCAGCTCTGCGCCTAAGAGAAACCTCCAGTTGGGGTGCGGGTACTATTGGACACTCCAGTATTCTGGAATCTTACAGCTTTCTCCCCCTAAGCACAGATCGTTGTGCGACCACTACAGTCGGGGATAGCTGTTTCAAAATAAACATTCCCAGCAGAGAAGACTGGGAGAGGACGGATTGGTGTCCCGAAACAAATGGTGGCACTTCCATATACACCGACGGCTCGAAGTTGGACGGCAGAGTTGGAGGAGGGGTTTATTCAAGGGATTCGGACCTTGAGCTCTCCTTCAGACTACCTGATCATTGTAGCGTCTTCCAGGCGGAAGTCTCGGCAATCCTGGACGCCGCGGCCTGGTTAAGCAAACGTGTTATCGGAGAAGATATCACTATTTTCAGCGATAGCCAAGCGGCAATCAAATCCCTTGGCTCATACACGTTCAACTCTGAACTGACGCTCAGCTGTCGTCGATCTCTTCAGGAGATGGCCCAACAGAACCGCGTAAACCTCATATGGGTCCCGGGACATAGGGACATTGAGGGAAACTGTAAGGCAGACGAGCTTGCCAGGCAGGGCACGACCAAGCAGGTTCTTCAGGATAAAGAGCGCTTAGGTATGCCGTTTGCCACAGGCAAACTAATGCTGAAGGAGCACACACTCCGTCAAGCTAACGAAAGATGGCTGCAATCCCCAGGGTGTCGGATATCGAAACAAACCTGGCCAAAATGGGATCTTAAAAGGTCTAGACGCATTTATGCCCTAACTAGGAGGGAAATTTGCATATTGATAGGGGTATTAACCGGTCACTGCCTCATTGGTAGGGATGCAGAAAGGCTAAGTGTGCCCTACCGACGATGCTGCAGGAGTTGCAAAGATGACGAGGAGGAGGAAACTGTGGAGCACCTCATCTGCAACTGTCCGGCTTTAAGCGGAGCGAGAACGAGCTTTTTGGGAGTTCCGTTCCTAGATAGCCTAAGCCAGATCGCGGAACTGGACATAAAGGACTTGATGGGCTTCATAAAGATCGTTGTGCGACCACTACAGTCGGGGATAGCAGTTTCAAAATAAACATTCCCAGCAGAGAAGACTGGGAGAGGACGGATTGGTGTCCCGAAACAAATGGTGGCACTTCCATATACACCGACGGCTCGAAGTTGGACGGCAGAGTTGGAGGAGGGGTTTATTCAAGGGATTCGGACCTTGAGCTCTCCTTCAGACTACCTGATCATTGTAGGGTCTTCCAGGCGGAAGTCTCGGCAATCCTGGACGCCGCGGCCTGGTTAAGCAAACGTGTTATCGGAGAAGATATCACTATTTTCAGCGATAGCCAAGCGGCAATCAAATCCCTTGGCTCATACACGTTCAACTCTGAACTGACGCTCAGCTGTCGTCGATCTCTTCAGGAGATGGCCCAACAGAACCGCGTAAACCTCATATGGGTCCCGGGACATAGGGACATTGAGGGAAACTGTAAGGCAGACGAGCTTGTCAGGCAGGGCACGACCAAGCAGGTTCTTCAGGATAAAGAGCGCTTAGGTATGCCGTTTGCCACAGGCAAACTAATGCTGAAGGAGCGCACACTCCGTCAAGCTAACGAAAGATGGCTGCAATCCCCAGGGTGTCGGATATCGAAACAAACCTGGCCAAAATGGGATCTTAAAAGGTCTAGACGCATTTATGCCCTAACTAGGAGGGAAATCTGCATATTGATAGGGGTATTAACCGGTCACTGCCTCATTGGTAGGCATGCAGAAAGGCTAAGTGTGCCCTACCGACGATGCTGCAGGAGTTGCAAAGATGATGAGGAGGAGGAAACTGTGGAGCACCTCATCTGCAACTGTCCGGCTTTAAGCGGAGCGAGAACGAGCTTTTTGGGAGTTCCGTTCCTAGATAGCCTAAGCCAGATCGCGGAACTGGACATAAAGGACTTGATGGGCTTCATAAAGTCATCTAAGTGGTTCGAGGAGGAGTAACGGTGTCGGCTTAGGAGTGTCAGTCCCGGGATTCTGCTATGTGGAAAATCCCAACAACTCAGGGATTTTCCATATGGCTGGGTCCCGGGACTGACTTTCCTTGTGTTGGTGGTATCGCAACGGGCCTTTCAAAACTGGCCTAAGTGTGCCTCTGCGGCAGCCACTTGAACCTACCTAACCTACCATTTCCACAACTAAATGCTAAGTTTCAAGTTCCTAGGTTACCAGGAAGTTGGTCAAAATTCGATCGGAAAATTCCCAAATTCAAACTAGTTTTCTAAACGTCTCGATCCAAGCGCCACCTACCGGAATTGTTTTGATGAGGGATTGCATTGTGTCAAATTTCAAGTCTCTAACTAACCTGGAAGTTACTAAAAATTGATTGCAAAAGTCCAGGAGTCTTTAATTTTTTTTTTTTAACATTTGCAATTATATAGACCAGCGTGCCATCGGAGTTTTGATTTTTAGTATTTGTATTGTCACTGTTTCCTCAATTTAGTGCCAAGTTTCAAGTTCCTAGGTTGCCTGGAATTTGGTCACAAGTCGATCGCAAACTTCTCAACTTCAAATTAGTTTTCGAAATATCTCGATCTGTGCCCCACCTGCCAGGATTGTTTTGATCCAGTAGTCCAGTAGTCTTTTAATTTTTTTTTTAAGATTTGCAGGATATTCTTCGGCGTCGTAGGGCATGTAGACCGATGCCATCGTTAGGCTGGTGCTGCCGACCCAGGGGCTCTTGGATAAGGACCACGTCTGTCGCCTTTAGAAAGACGACTGATTATAACAGCCGAGGCTGCGTTAGATTTATGCAGGTTTATCTGAATTACCAGCAACATGAGAGAGCTCAGACTTCCCTGCCACCGGCGTATCGTCGAGGTCTGCCTCGTCTAGGAGGCTGTTTTCCATCGACGAGTTGTTCAGACCACCTGCACGATTTGGCGTAGCGGAAACCCTACTATCTATGGTAGCATCAACATTGGTGCGCTCAGAATTGGCTGCCACCACCGTTACGTCGAGGTCTTTCCCGTCCGACAGGCTTTCTTCCATCGCCAAGTTGTTCGCACCACCCCCTAAATTTGACATGGCAGATAACATGATTTCCGCATCGGACTCCTCCGCTTCCACTTCCGGCGCCCCGATTTCCGAGTCCTCCGGAGTGGCTGGAATGGCAGCGCGCTGTGCATCGCCACGGTATACATGGATCGCACTTTCACCCGCACCGTACTGCACTCGTCCATTGCACCTTTTAAGGGGCTCGAGTGCCTCCTTATTCAAGGTGAAGATTCCCTGCCTATCAGGCCCTACCGATGCCTTATATAGTTCAACAGTTGTAGCATCTTCTCACGCGAATGTTTTAATCCGAATCTGGTGCCAACCCGCATCAGTACCTCGAGTCGTACAACCCGGAGAAAAACAATTTTTCTAGCAGTAGGTTAGCAAACTCTCCGGGTGTATTTTTGCCATGAGAAGCTTCTCAGCAAAAAATTCAAAAGCAACCAGCGTGCCATCTATCGGAATTTTATTTTTAGTATTTGTAGTGCCACTGTTCCCTCAATTTAATGCCAAGTTTCAAGTTCCTAGGTTGCCTGGAAGTTGGTCAAAAGTCGATCGCAAAATTCTCAACTTCAAATTAGTTTTCGAAATATCTCGATCCGTTCGCCACCTACCGGAATGGTTTTGATAAGTGATTGCATTGTCATCGGGTTGTGACAAATGTGTAAAGTTTTAAGTCTCTAACTAACCTGGAAGTTACTAAAAATCGATCGCAAATGTCCAGTAGTTTTTTAATTTTTTTTTAAGATTTGCAAATATAGACCAGCGTGCCATCTATCGGAATTTTGATTTTTAGTATTTGTAGTGTCACTCACTCAATTTAATACTAAGTTTCAAGTTCCTAGGTTGCAACCGGTTGCCTGGAAGTTGGTCAAAAGTCGATCGCAAAATTCTCAGCTTCAAATTAGTTTTCGAAATTTCTCGATCCGTGCGCCACCTGCCGAAATTGTGATCAAACTTATATTAAATGTAATAGATAGATAGATTTTTAATTGAGGATAGCACTGCGACCGAAGGTCTATTGTGCCCTCATCTTATTGTGTTTCTCGAGAAGTAAATCATGATGCGCAAGACGCAACCGCACCAGGAGTGGTACGATCGCGGCATGCGCATCATGATAAATTCTCGAAAAAACAGCTCTATATTTACAACACCTCATCCAGGCCGATCTCCTTTAGGGAGCTTATGATTTCATTTGGCTTGAGGGTTTGTATTTAGTTCTGCTCTGGCCATGGTGATCCCAGGAACCTTGCTATTTTCCTGGCAATTGCGTCGCATGCCAGAAGGATATGCTCTGCAGTCTCTGCTGTTGAGTAATAATAACGGCATGTGTCGTCTGCTCGTATGCCCAGTTTGTGCATATGGCTGTTGAGTCTGCAATAACCTGTAAGAATACCAGTTAACATTCTTAGATTATTTTTAGGGAGGCCTATAACTGCTTTGTACCGAGAGATACTATATCCCCCTAGGAACATTTTCGATAGCCGCAGACCTGGCAAATCGCGCCAATATTCCGCCCTTTTTCTTCCCTCAGGTATTCCCTAATCTTCTGAGGTCCTACTGGCAGTATCGGTTCAGGCCCAATTGGCCTTACGCTTGCTGCTTGTCTCGCTAGGCTATCCGCCTGCTCGTTTCCCTCGACACCTGTGTGGCCTGGAACCCATGCTAGCAACACGCTGTTATATGTTCCTAGTTGGTTCAACCTTTCTACACACTCCAGAATAAGCGCTGATTTTATCTCGCATGACGAAATCTCTTTGAGTGCGGCCTGACTGTCGCTTAGTATGGCGATACGCTCATTCCTGTAACCACGCTGTAGGTTTAGTCCTGCGCAGTGGTATATGGCGTATGCTTCCGCTTGAAAGATGCTCGCATATTCTCCCAGAGGCATTGAGATCTCCGCTCTGGGGCCGAAGATTCCGGCTCCAATTCCCTCTGGGGTTTTTGATACATCGGTGTACCACACGATTGTATGTGCACGATGTATTTTGTCTGTTCTGGACTGTGCCAGGTTGCCTTGTCTCCCAATTCTACTCTAAATCTTTTTTCAAAGATGATCGGCTTTAGTATGTCATCCCTTGGTAACTGAGATATTGGGATCGTTTCCCTCATTTTTACCATGTTGTTGGATGTCATAACTTTACCCTTGCCTGACCCTTCTTTGGCGATGTTTAGAAGAGTTCTTTTGGCCGACTGCTCTATAGCCACGTATAACGGGGGTAGCCTCCAGCGCCGCTGTGGGACACGTACGCATTGCCCCTGTGATGCAGACGCATGCCAGACGCTGGATTTTGGATAGTGATTGTCTCACTGTCGCGTGTGCTGTTCTCGAAACCCACGCTATCGAGCCATAGGTTATAATTGGTTTAACTATCATGGTGTACATCCATCTCAGGATGTGCGGGCTGCACCCCCATGTTTTGCCCGCAATACGTTTGCACACCATGATGGATCTTGTAGCCTTGCTTGACATGATCGTGAAGTGTTGCTTCCATAGAAGTTTGCTGTCGAAGGTGACCCCCAAGTATTTCACTTCGGCTGCATATTCTAGAGACACGTCATGCAAGGTTATCGTGGTTAATCCTGGTAGGGTTCTCCTCCTGGTAAAGGGTATTATGGCGGTTTTTGTTGGGTTTATATTAAGCCCAACTCTTGCACACCTTCTCTTTGTCAGGTTTAATGCTCTTTGTATGATATCACAAAGGGTGTTCTCTAACTTGCCCCGTGCAATAATGACAATGTCATCCGCGTACCCTTGGCATCGGATTCCGTTGTCAGAGAGGATTTGCAGGAGCTCGTCTACTACTAAACTCCACAGAATTGGCGACAGAACCCCGCCTTGGGGGCACCCTTGGTGATGTTGACTTGTACTATGCTGTTGCCTGTCCATGCTTCAGCGGTTCTTGTGCGGAGTAAAGCGTCCATCCATCTTTGAGTGGGCGCTTGTACTCCTCTGTTCTGCAATGCTCGAGTGACGTTGTCATGAGACGTGTTGTCGAAAGCGCCTTCAATGTCAAGAAAGGCGCATAGCATTGTTTCCTCACAGGCGAACGCACTCTGAATCTCAGTTGACAGCTGATAGAGGGCCGTGTCCGTGGATCTGCCCGCTCTATATGCATGTTGGCTGTGATGAAGAGGCCTGGTGCTCAGTATGTTCGATATGATATCATGGTCTATTATCTTTTCCATTGCTTTTAATACAAAGGAGGTTAGACTTATTGGTCTGAAGGATTTTGCTAGTGAGTAATCCTTTCTTCCTATTTTGGGTATAAATACCACTTTTGCTCTTTTCCATATAGTGGGTATGTGTGATAGCGCCAGGCTGTCTCTCATAATCATGGCTATGTGCGTGATAAGAGGATTTTCTTGCTTTAGCAGGCCGGATATATGCCATCCACCCCTGGTGACTTGTAGTTGTCAAAAGAGTCAATCGCCCATCTGACAGCTCTCTCCGAGAAGAGTTTATTTGTAATGACCCTCTAAGACTAATTGCTAGGTTAACCTCTCTCTGCTCTTTGGCTAGCGCTTTGTGCAGCCTAGCCGCTGCAGGCGTTGAGGAAATTCCATCACAGAAGTTCCTAAAACTGGCTCTTTTGGCTTTTCTTATCTCCTTGTTGTACAACGTTAGGTGAGCTGTGTATTCGTCCCAGCTGCCCGTTCGCTTCGACTTATTAAAGAGTCTGCGGACGGTGTTCCTCAGCGTTAGGAGCTCACGGGACCACCAGGTTGCAGTCTTTTTGACGCAACTGGCCTGTGTGGTTCTGCAGCTTGAATGGAACGCATCGATGATTATGTTGTTCATCGTTTCTACCCTATGCTCTAGTTCTATACAACTTGTACTTCTATTACCTGTGCTGAGGTTTCCTATGTTTGCCTCGATTATATTATTATATATGCTCCAGTTCGTTTTCCTGGGATTTCTTTTTGGGGCCGTATCCATTGGCACCACTCCTAGCTCAAAACGGATGATTCTGTGGTCTGAGAGGGATGGTTCCGATGAAACCCTCCATTCGGATACCAGATTCTCCGTTAGGTTGATGTCGAGAGTGATATCCAGCACCTCTTGCCTGGCTCTGGTTACAAACGTCGGTTTGTTTCCAACATTGAATATGCATATATCATTGCTGATTATGTATTCTAGTAGACACTCACCTCTTGCGTTTGTATCAGTGCTGCCCCACTCTTCATTGTGGGAGTTTGCATCACATCCTATAATTAGTGGTAGCTTTTTCCTTCTGCAATGTACTAGTTGGTATACGCTGTCTGGAGGGAACGTAGTGCTTTCGCCCGGGAAGTAGGCTGCAGCGAGCACAACGTTGGTGGGTACCCCGTCCACCTCCACCGTTACCTGTACTGCCACGAGATCTTGATTCAAAAACTCTGTAATGCAAAAGTTTATAATATTGTCTTTTAACACTACACACGCTCTTGGTCTCTGTTGAGAGAGATCCCAAATTAACTTATTGTTTGTCTCTTTCAGTCCCCTCACCTGATCTTTAAACACCCATGGCTCTTGAACGAGCGCTATGCCCAGATCCTACGAGGCGAACCCCCTAGCAATAATAGCCGAAGCAGCTACTGCATGATGGAGGTTGATCTGGGCGACTTTGATTTTATTGGAGGTCATTAGAGTGCTGCCTTGCTCATCGGCTCGTCGATATCCGACAGCCGATAGTCACCCCCGCTACTCTTCTCAGCTAGGTTGAGTCTTTGCAGGTCGATATCATTTAAAAGTTCCTGGGTGGTTGGAACCTGACTCTGCTTACGCTCATCTCTCCTGTCTCCTAGCCACTCATCGCTACTACCCATTGTGGGCGGATTAGCAACCGATTTAACGGTGTTGTTGCTGCCGCCTGAGGCGTTAATGTTAGAGGAGCTGCTGTCCCCATCGTCATCTTCTGCATCCATCTGCTCGTCCACCGGCATGTTTTCGCGAACGGCACCTGCAGCCCCAGCTGCTTGCCGCTGCCATGGCCTGATCTGGACAGTTCCATAGCGGTAGTTGAGCCTGACGCCCTCCTGCTTTATGAAGTTGTGGGATTCTTCGTCTATGCCCACGTTTAGACGGAGTCCCGCATCCTCTACGTAGTGGTTTATGGGGCGCCATCGCCTTATGTTCAGGCCCTCGTTCTGGACGCCAAGAATGTAGCTAACATACTCGTACGAGCGGTCTGCGTTTCTCGGGAAGTATATCGACACATTGTGCGTCGGTGGTATATCATCCCCTCGTCGCGTGCTTAGGGTTGGCCCGTTCCAACCTTCTAGCTTCGGAGCAGCTTGCATAAGCCAAGCTGCTGTTCTGTCGTCCTTGCAGTCTACAAGGAGAAGTCCTGCTCGGAAGTAAACCCCACAGAAGGATAGGGCGTGCGTCCATCCTTTGAACACTTCGTCCATAATGACGACCTGTAGGCGTGTCAGGTCGTCTTGACTGAGGGCGTCCGCAGGGTAATTCTCAGGCAACACAGCTATTCGGATACCGCGGAGGGCATCCGAGTAGCTCTGCTGCCTTTGGGCCACCCGCGAACGCTCTTCTTCTTTGATGGGCTGCCTTCCGTGTGTTACGGGCGTCGTGTTCGCAGGATGGTGCGGCCTTTGCCTCTTCGAGGTGTAGGTCTCCTCCGGCGTGAATTGCCCGCGTCGTCGCTTCTCACCTTGCGCCGGCGATTTGTGGTTGTTGTTGTTGTGGCTGTAGTCTTTCCTGCCAGATTCCGGCCCGCTTGTTCCGCGGGTGATGGTTCCGTGTTTGCTGTCTGTCGCCGGATCTGCTCCTGTCAGTTGGTGCGGGATCCTGATGGTCGGAGGCGCGCATTTGATCAAAGGCCCTTGCGCGGGCTGACTTCGCTGACATCCCCTTCTCCAGATTCCGCAGGTACCATTTCACTCCGGAGCCACTGAGCCCTATTCTTCGTCGGTCATCTAGGGCTCCTGGTATTCCTGGCGGTGGTAGCTTGGGAGGTCGGCCTCTGTTTGACCTACTAGCGGGCTCTTATATTTTTCCGGGGTTCGTGCCCTATTTTGTTCTGCTTACCGTGTGCGCGAGTCGTCTCTAGTGAGCTCATTTCGGCGTCGTTCTACGTTCCCTGGCCTGTGTCCTTGTGTGGAGCCATGGTTGCATGGGGATACCTCCCTGGCTGTGGATCGATCCCTTCTGTGGGCGCTATGGTTGCGTGGGGACACCTCTCTGGCCGTAGACCGTTCCCTTCTGTGGGCGTTATGGTTGCGTGGGGACACCTCTCTGGTGTGCTCTCTGGCTGTAGAGCGATCTCTTCTGTGGGCGCTATGATCGCGTGGGGACACCTCTCTGGTACCCTCTCTGTCCTTAGAGACCTCCCTTCTGTAGGTTACCTTCCGTTTGGCACCTCCAACCTCCGCATTACTGTCATCGTGCCTGTCGACTTTAGCTTCTGACGCTGAATTCCTGGGGCCGCGATTCACTGTGGTAGTCATAGACGCACCATGGTTCGCGGGTATGTTGGCGTCGGTTCCCTTGTGCTCGCGATTCACACTGGTGGTACTAGACGTACCATGGTTCGCGAGTTTTTCGTTGTCGGTTATCGTTTCTACTGGCATGGTTGAATGCTTTTTGCCGCGATGCTCAGCAGTGGTCGAATGACCCCTGTGGTTCGCAGGTTCTGCAGCTGGTTCTCGATGAGTGCCGCTGCTTGTGGTTGGGAGATCATCCCTGTCATGCTCCAAGTATAGCATGGCTTCTTCCGCGGGGAGGCTCTCCAGAAACTTCCTGGAGTACTTTTTCTGCCTGTCACGGTTCCTTCCACCGCTCTTCTTCGTGCTTGTTGTTGGTTTGGTATTTTCGTTTTTGTTGTTTTTGCTATTCATCCTGTTCGTACGATCACCTGCTCGACATGGCGAGTTCAGCAATCAATTGTATTAAAAGAGGAAATGGTTTCGTCCACCGCGCCAGAGCCCCTTGTCACGGTAAGGCCATGATTACTTCCCAAGGTGGCCCGGTGTTGGGAGGGCGCCGTTATAATACAGTCGGTGTTTTAAACCTCCTGGCTGCAAACCAGTCCAATGGGCACGGTGTCGCGTAACACCCTGGATTAAGAGGTGGTAGCTCTTAGATGCCGATCATGCGACACAGGCTAATGGCGTAGATATGGTCGTGACCATATCGGCACCCTTAGCTAGTATCGAATGCGTCGACTAAATTATTAAATGTAATACATAAAGAAGAATTTTTATTGTTAAATATAGATATCGCTCCTGATGATGCTAGGATGACTAGCGAAACGTTGAGCTGTAACAATGGAATAAACTAGTTTTATTTGCATTGAGAATCATAATAGGTCAAATAGCCTACCAACACCAATTGACCGGAATTACTATTAATTCGCTTCATGACTTCGTGTTAAATTAACATGACTTCCTGTTAAATGTATATGAATTTCTTTTAAAACATCATGTCTCCTCATTATAGGATTAAAATTTACTTACCAGGGAACCGATCAATTCGAAAATATCTTATACATGGTGCGTTTTCCTTCAAATTCGGTACGTGGGTAGAATTATGCCTAAATTAACAGGGGCCAATACGAAAGGGATATCGTTTTAAGGAGGGGCGTGGTAGAAGGAAAGAGGGGAATGAAGAGAAAAAGGACACTGCGTCACACATAACCATTATATCAGAAAATAAGTTCCATAAATTAAACGTACTAAACACGTTCGCAGTCGAGCAGTCAGCTCGCAGCGCCACAGGCTCCGCATTGTCTCTTTCACTTGAATTTGAAAGCGATGTCGAATTTAAGCAGCAGAAAGCAAAACTAGCATGCTTCGTAACACCAATAAAAAATTTGAACGTATTAGGTCTCGACTGGATCTATCAGCGTAATTTGCAATCAGATGGCAATGGAAAATCGGGAATGTATCACGAATAACATACCTAATATTTTCACACTAAAACAAGATTTTCCAGATTTGTTCGATGAAAAACTTGGTTTGTGCACTAAAACTAAAGCCAACTTGTTAGTCAAACAGGGCCATAAACCAGTTTTTCGACAAAAGCGACCAGTTGCATATGCCATACAGCATCTTGTGGAGGAGGAGCTGCAAAGGCTTCAAGACATTAATGTTATATCATCAGTCAACTACTCGGAATGGGCCGCGCCGATTGTTGTTACAAAGAAGGCAACCGGCAAAATGCGTATTTGCGCAGATTTCTCAACTGGTCTAAATGCCGCGCTCGAATCACACCATTATCCGCTCCCGCTACCCGATGATATTTTTGCAAAGCTGGCAGATGGCGCACGGATCGAGATATTTCGAAAACTAATTTGAAGCTGAGAATTTTGCGATCGACTTTTGACCAACTTCCAGACAACCTAGGAACTTGAAACTTGGCATTAAATTAAGTGAACAGTGACACTACAAATACTAAAAATCAAAATTCCGATAGATGGCACGCTGGTCTATATAATTGCAAATCTTAAAAAAAAATTAAAAGACTCCTGGACTTTTGCGATCGATTTTTATTAACTTCCAGTTTAGTTAGACTTGAAACTTTACACATTTGTCACAACTCGATGACAATGCAATCCCTCATCAAAAAAATTCCGTAAGGTGGCGCCCGGATCGAGGTATTTGGAAAACTAATTTGAAGTTGAGAATTTTGCGATCGACTTTTGACCAACTTTCAGGCAACCTAGGAACTTGAAACTTGGCATTAAGTTGAGGGAACAAAGACACTACAAATACTAAAAATCAAAATTCCGATAGATGGCATGCTGGTCTATATAATTGCAAATCTTTAAACAAAAATTAAAAGACTCCTGGACATTTGCGATCGATTTTTAGTAACTCCTAAGTTAGTTAGAGACTGAAAATTTTACACGTTTGTCACAACTCGATGATAATGCAATCCCCCATCAAAACAATTCCGGTAGGTAGCGCACGGATCGAGATATTTCTAAAACTAATTTGAAGTTGAGAATTTTGCGATCGAATTTTGACCAACTTCCAGGTAACCTAGGAACTTGAAACTTGGCACTAAATTGAGGGAACAGTGACACTACAAATAGTAAAAATCAAATTTCCGATAGATGGCACACTGGTCTATATAATTCGTCATCATTTATTGGCGCTTAACCGCCTAAGCGATTTTGGCCGTTGCATATCAAAGCACGCCAGTCATTCCTTTTTAGCGATAACTGACGCCAATTGGAAACCCCAAGGGAGTTCAAGTCATCCTCCACCTGTTGTTTCCATCTCAGTCGAGGCCTCCCCTTCCTCTGCTGCCGAATTCAGGCGGCGATAGGAAAACCTTCTGTGCTGGAGCTTCTTTGTCCATTCGCATAACATGGCCCAGCCAGCGGAGTCTTTGGGCTTTAATTCGCTGGGCTATGATCAGATCTGCGTAGAGCTCGTACAGCTCATCGTTAAATTTCCTTCGCCGTTGGCATCACGGGAAGGACCATAAATCTTCCGGAGAACTTTTCTCTCAAATACTCCAAGGGCCATCTCCTCTTCTCTTGACATTGTCCATGAATCTGAGACATACATCAGGACAGGTATGATGAGAGACTTATAGAGCGTGATCTTTGTTCTTCGAGAGAGGACTTTACTTCTGAATTGCCTACTCAGTCCAAAGTAGCACTTGTTGGCAAGAGTGATTCTCCGCTGGATTTCTAGACTGATATTATTTTCGGTGTTAAAACTGGTTCCCAAATAGACGAAGTCCCTCACAGTTTCAAATTTGTAACTATCAACAGTGACGTGGCTGCCAAGGCGCAGGTGCGCCGATTCTTTCTTTGATGACAGCAAATACTTCGTCTTGTCCTCGTTCACGGCAAGACCCACTTTTTTCGCTTCCTTATCCAGTCCAGAGAAGGCAGCGCTTACAGCGCGGTTGTTAAGGCCAAAGATATCAATATCATCGGCATACGCCAGCAATTGCACGCTCTTGTAAAAGATATTACCATTGCGGTTTAGCTCTGTTGCTCGAATTATCTTCTCCACCATCAGATTGAAGAAATCGCACGAAAGGGAGTCGCCCTGTCTGAAGCTTCGTTTGTTTTCAAATGGCTCAGAGAGGTCCTTCCCGATTCTGACGGAGCTGTTGGCATTGCTCAAAGTCATTTGGCAAAGCCGTATAAGCTTTGCAGGGAAGTCAAATTCAGACATGGCGGCATACAGGCAACTCCTTTTTGCGCTGTCAAAAGCGGCTTTGAAATCGACAAAGAGATGGTGTGTGTCGATCCTTTTATCATGGGTCTTCTCCAGGATTTGGCGTATCGTGAAAATCTGGTCGATGGTAGACTTACCAGGTCTAAAGCCACACTGCTAAGGTCCAATCAGTTTGTCTACGATGGGCTTCAGCCTTTCACACAACACGCTAGAAAGAACCCTATATGCAATATTAAGAAGACTAATTCCGCGGTAGTTGGTGCGATTAGCGGGATCGCCTTTCTTGTGGCTTGGGCAAAGCACACTTAAATTCCAATCCGGGGGCATGCATTCGTCTGACCATATTCTGCATAAGAGCTGATGCATGCTTTTTACCAGCTCTTCGCCTCCGTGTTTGAACAGCTGGGCGGGTAGTCCGTCTTTTCCAGGCGCTTTGTTGTTTTTGAGCCGGGATATAGCTATCCTCACTTCATCATAGTCAGGTGGTGGGACGAGTTTTCCATCGTCAGGGATTGGGGTATCGGGTTCGACGTCTCCCTCGCAATTTAGCAGTGAGGAGAAGTGCTCCCTCCATAATTTAAGTACACTTTGTACGTCGGTTACCAGGTCGCCATTATTGTCCTTACAGGAGCTTGCCCCGGTCTTAAAACCTTCCGTCATCCGCCGGATCTTTTCATAGAATTTTCGGGCATCATTCCTGTCAGCCAGCATCTCAAGCTCCTCACACTCACGCCTTTCGGCCTCACTTTTCTTTTTTCTGAAAAGGCGTCTTCTTCCTTCTTTGCCTCACGATATTGTTGCCATACACTGCGGGTTGCGCCCGTTTACAACGTCTCCTTGTAGGCAGCGTCCTTTTTTTTGAGGCAGTTTTGCATTCCTCATCGTACCAGTTGTTCTTGAGGGCTCGCTGGAACCCTATAGTGGCCTCAGCGGCGGTACGCAATGAGTGAGAGATATGCTTCCATTGCTCGGTTACATCGTTAGGTCGGGGATTGCCCTCTGCTAGCAGGTGTGAGAGTCGAGTGGAGAAATTATCAGCTGTCTGTGTCACGCGGAACTTCTCGACGTCAAACTTTCCTTCCGTTACTGTGCACACTTTCTTTGTTGCACAGAGGCGTGTGCGTATCTTGGCTGCGACAAGATAATGGTCTATATAATTGCAAATCTTAAAAAAAAAAATTAAAAGACTGCTGGACTTTTGCGATCGATTTTTAGTAACTTCCAGGTTAGTTAGAGACTTGGCGCTTTACACATTTGTCACAACCCGATGACAATGCAATCCCTTATCAAAACAATTCCGGCAGGTGGCGCACGGATCGAGATATTTCGAAAACTAATTTGAAGTTGGGAATTTTGCGATCGACTTTTGGCCAACTTCCAGGTAACCTAGGAACTTAAAACTTGGCATTAACCCTTATGTGTACACCCGTGGTAACCGGGTAACCAAATGGTTTTATTTTAAGTTTTTCTCCTATAAGATGTTGTCAAATAAGTTCGATACTCCTTGTATGCCTTAAGCTAGCTAATTTGCTCATAAAACGTTAAAAAAAATATTATTTATTTAATATTTTCTTTATTTTTTTAACCGCTTTTTATTTTTCCCCTCTAAGTTTACACCCGTGGTACCCGGGTACCTGTACATTTAATATGAGCGTTTAAGATTAACTTTTGCTGGTTTCTGTGAAAAATATTAAAGAACGTTAATCTAACAGAAAACCATTATTGAATTCAATTTATTTACATTTAAATGGATTTTTTATATTAAATATCACAATTTTTACACTCGAAAGTGCCATCAAAACAATAGATGAATTAAAGAAAATAACTAGTTAAAATTAATTGGTAAACGACCTGTCGAATCTCTTACGAGCTCTATAGCATCAATTATGCAGTCATAAATTGACTCGTCTGTCGTATAACTGTATTGACCATATATTGGCAGAGTTCACGCTGCTCGACGCTTTCTGCTGTAAAATGTTATGCGTACTAGTCTTAGCTTGAGGTATAGTATTTTCAGGTCGAATGAAATCTCTTTCAAATGAAGTGAAACCTTTTTCAAGTGAAAATAAACTTTATTCAAGTCACTTCATTTGAAAAAAGATTCATTTAATTTGAAAAAGGTTTCACTACATTTGAAAAAAAGTTTAATTTTACTTGAAAAATTTTTCATTCGACCTGAAAATGCTATATATGGTTAACACATTGACTGCCTGGTCACTGGTGAGGTATCTCACGAAATCTACACTTGACGTTGACATGCTTTTCTATAGTTTCTTAATAATTTCGTTGATATATATGACCTGTCTGATATGACCTAAGCCACTCGTACAGCGTCGCAAAAAAAACTTTCTGAAATCGAAAATAACGTGCAAAACTTTTGGGAACTTTACAGAAGTGAATATATCCCCGATTGGTACCACTTTGTAAAGAAAATCGTGCTTGCCCTGCGAAGGTTTTCATCAATGCGTTGATGTTCCAAGCTTTGTTTTCCTTCAAAACATCATATTTGAGCCCCTGTCGTCTGAGTACTTGAGTTATATTAAGTCGCATTTTTGACATGCAAAGTAATTTCATAAATGTATCGAAAATTGCTTATTGGTTACCTACACAGTTCATTAAAATAACAAAAAATTACAACTAAGGAATCTATATTCACCTTTATCCACCTTATTATTATCGAGAACGAAATCAAACACTGAAGATGGGGGATCGCCGAAACCAGTTAGTTACAAAACCAAAATTGACAAGGGATGACGAGAAATCGTTCCAATATACATCAATTATTATCTTTTCTAAGCCTTACGAATTGTATCTTCATTTTTCAGCTCAAGAATAGTAATATTCATTGTTCAGCTCAAGCTCATTGTTGTATGGTACCCGGGTACCACGGGTGTACATGAGTGTAAAACTTTTTCTTTGAACACATAAAGGTTAAATTGAGGGTACAGTGACACTACAAATAGTACTTGCAAATCTTAAAAAAAAAAAATTAAAAGACTCCTGGACTTTTGCGATCGATTTTTAGTATTTTCCAGGTTAGTTAGAGACTAACTAATATCTCTGAGTTACGCTCATTTCTGGGCGCAATAAACTTCTACGGAAAGTTCATTAGCAAAATGCGTCAGCTGAGAGGTCCGTTTGATGAACTTCTGAAAGCTTACACAAAATGGCATTGGGGCCAAACCCATCAGAAATGCTTCAACAGTCTTAAGGAAGTGCTGTCTTCAAATTTACTTTTGACGCATTACGACCCACAGAATAAAATTATCGTTGCAGCAGATGCCTCAAATTACGGACATGAGTTCTCCGATAGCTCGGTCAAAGCAGTCAGCCATGCATCGCAATTGCTCCCTTCCGCTGAAAAGGCATATAGCCAAATAGAAAAAGAAGGCTTCGCATTAGTGTTTGCGGTCACAAAATTTCATAAAAAGATTTTCCGCAGATCATTCAAGCTTCATACTGATCACAAGCCACTGCTTGCAATTTTCGGCAAGAAAACTGGAATTTCGTTTATCTTTTTATTCAACAAATTGTTCTGCCCCCACCAGTGGTAAGGCAGATTCAATAAATAAATTAAACAAAGCGAAATCAAATAAGTTCTGTCAGAAGCATTAGAAAAATTGCCAGTTACACACAATATGATAAAGTATGAATCAAACAAAGAGGCAACATTGAAACAAATATTTAGTTACGTCAAAACTAATTGGCCATCATCACACAACGACACGGAATTAAAAATATTCCTAAATCGAAAGGACGATATAAGCGTAATCGATAACTGCATCATGATAGGTCAGCGTGTAGTGATACCAGAGGGGCTGCGCAAACGAGTTCTTAAGCAACTACATCGTGGACATCCAGGAGTTGAAGGAACAGAGGCAATCGCTAGAAGTTTTGTGTACTGGCCAAACATCGATGCCGACATCAAAGCGTTAGTACAAAATTGTAACAGTTGCGCCTCGGCAGCAAAAATGCCTACAAAAACAACACTGCAGCCATGGCCAAAGCGTTTTGGACTTCCGTCAACTATAGTTTCCCATAACGGAACGCAATTTACTAGCGCACATTTTCAACAGTTTCTACGGGAGAATGGCATCCAACATATTCATTCAATTCCATATTATACCATGTCTAACGGACAAGCAGAGAGGGTTGATGATACATTTAAACGCGCACTAAAAAAGATGAAAGGAGAGGGAACAACGACCAACAACTTACAAGTTTTCTTACACAGAGCCAAAAAGTTCACCTATAATCAAAGAGATCGACGTCTAAAAAAGCTTTTTGGCCGGGGAGAGCGAGTGGGGACAAATTTGAAGAAATTTGTGCTAGGAAATCTTCTAAATTTTAGCTTGAATTTATTCTCAAATTTATTGAAAAGGAAATCGGCTAAAAACAAGGAGTTAGCTTCTTATTTATGAATTTTTTATGAACTTTTGTCAAAAGTTAGAAGAAATCTGCTTGTTTTTATGAGAAAACCTGTTTAAAGTAAATTATTGAGAAAATCCTCTTATTTTCTCTAGATTCATATTGAATTTATTGAAAAGGAAAACTATATATTTTTAGAAGATCCCTTATTAATTCAAATTCAGGTATGCCTTCTTCGAATGTGTAATTCGACGCTACCAAGCACAAGCACACGATAGCATCATGGTAGAGATCTCCGTTCAGCAGTTAATAATTCTTAGTTCGATTCGCGGTGAAGGCAATGAGGCAAGTGGACATGTGGTGAGGCAAAAAGAACAAAGGTGTAATTAGTTGGCAAGTTAAGTATACGATGGCGTGGTAGTGTAGATTAGACTAACTGAGTAGACATCTGGGTTGAGCGTTCATTTTTTTTTTAATTTGAAATATTAAAAAGAAAATCTTCTTAATATTATGTGATTATCTACTCAGTTTTATTAAAAAGAGACACCCAGTCAAATTAAGACGGGCATCTTATTGGAAAAATATCATAGAAATACTTCTGATTTAGAGGGCATTTTATGTGACTTTTTGCTCTGTGTGCAATGTTATCGAGTTTCGCCAAACAAAAACAACATCAACAACAAATCACCAGCTGAAGTCATATTCGGCAGAAATATTCGCACCAACTTGGATCTCCATAAGCAAAAGCCGGGTGATAATACTCAGTCCGAGTTGTCACAACAGCAACAAGAAGGTATGAGACAACAGTTCGATAGAAAACATGGTACTAAACAAAGGTCGTTCGCGAGCAAAGAGACCGTCTATGTGTGCATCCAACTAAACAACAGCTTCCAATGGGTGCCTCTAAAAGTAGTTGAACGTGTTGGTAAGGTAATGTACAATGTATTACTCGACAACCAAAAGCTCATAAGAGCTCATGCAAATCAATTGCGTAAACGATTTTGTGACAATGGGCAAAGTTCGAGCACGGATGCTACTTCCTCAAAAATGTTAATCGACGCCTTCGGGTTGTACGAAAATGAGAACACATCTTCTTCTTGCGAGAGTGATATAGCACATGTGCAGCCATACCAACAAAGCGTGCACAACGGGTACGCCGACCAGTGTGTAGATTTGTTCCGGGTTAAGCTGCGAATATCCACTCAAAGAAGGGAGGTGTTGGCATCCCGTATATAAGTAGAAATTAATTACATCGAAAATGGCAACCCTGAATTGAGATGACGTGTAACAAAATGACTTGCAAGTCGAGCATTCGAGAAACGTCAGCTAAACACAGGTGTCTGCTAAACTACGTTCATTATATACATTCTTCTTGATTTGCATACTGTAATTTGTGCTCTTAAATTTCTTTAATTTGTTTTAATAAATATTGTATTATAATCAATTCGCGTTTATAACAATAATATTCAAATATTGTATTATGTATGCACAACTTAAGTTGCGTTCTAAACAGATTGACCTATCATAACCAACTTTAGAATATAAACTGAAACCGTCGATGAATTAAAAGGGATTTTTCATGTTGGAAGTATTCACGCTAGGCCCTCGTGAAGGGTGGATACCTTGCCGCGGTACGAGGGCTTAAGTCGATAGCCACAGGGCTACGCTGCCCTTGTGATCATAGCTCCGTACGGCACTTCATCACGAGAGCAGCCTAGCCTCTCTGGCGCGACGATAAAGATCTTCCCCCTCCCAATCCAGGGTGTTATGCGAAACCGTGCACATTGGACGTTTGTAGCCGGGAGGCAAATCGCGGCTGTATTTGAACGGAGCCTCTCTGATACCGGGTCGCCTCAGAGAGTAAGCATGGCCTTACCGCGGTACGGGGCTCTGCCGCGGCGGACGACACATTTTCCCCTACTCTTCCCTTGACCCTAAGCTGGCCTTGTCCGGCGAAGGGTCGTACGAACAAGATGAACTCAAATAAGAACGAGAAAACTAAAAAACAAACAACGCCAAATTTCACTCCTCAGCAGAGGAGAGCTATGGAGGAGCAGGCGAGAAATCAACAACAACGCCGGAGGACAACCTCCGCTCCACAATCAAGGGGGGGGATCGACAGCGATGGCAACTACGAATCGGTCAACCAAACCTCTATCGAGTAAAATTTACTTGATGGGAGCTAGCACCAGTGCGGCTGCCGACGCAGCTAAGCGGACAACGGCGGATGCTAAACTCCCATCAACCGCTGATATTAAAACCAGTATCTTTACGTCTGTGGCAGCGGTCTCACGACCTGGCCTCGGAGTTTCGAAGGAGAAGGAAGCTGCAACTGAGATTTCGGCAAAGGGAGCCACCGCGATGGCAACTACGGGTCCGCACTCCCGGGAGACATCTCCACGCCGCTTCACATATCACAAGAAAAGATTGGCTGCAAAGATCCTGAAGAGGTATGAAGGGGTACCGCAGGAATCGCTGTCGCCGAATTCCAGAGAATCAGTAGAGCTAGCGAAAGCTGTGATACCGGATTTCCAAAATACTTACATGCCAAAGAGGTTAAAAGTTAACCCTTTCAAGCGCCAGAGATCGGACCTGGAGTTAAATCCTCTCCCAAGCGGCATCAGAATACCCATGGAGCGGGCAAACTAAGCTTTGCTGAGGTAACCAAGGACAGGATCCTTATAGGCGCCCTTGAACGAGGCAATGACCGTCTGGCCATCCCCAAGGACCGGTGGAGTTACGTCCGAAATGAACACGACAACATTCTTCTCAACGTTGCTCCGAAGTTTCCGGGTAGTTCGGCGCATATAACGGATGCGGGTTGGCCCCACGGTCAGATTAAATTACTCGCATGCGAGGATGCAAAAACTGTAGCACTGTACAAGGCAGCAGCTGCTAAAACTGGGTGAAGTCTACAAGGGCGCAAAGATCGAGGTCGTCGACTGGAAGGCCATTCCAGCTCGTCCAAGGGCAAGGGCATGGATTCCGGCCATCCCTGACGAACCCGAGATAATTCTCGGGATGCTACGGCTAATGAATCCGTCCCTCCCAACGCATGACTGGAGTGTAAATCTGGTCGGGGATGCGGTAGGGCCCGACAGACAGGTGGTGTTCACCATGAATAAAGAGTCAATCGAGCCCCTTAAAAGGTGCAATGGCCTAGTACACTACAGCGTAGGCCAGATCGTTATCCACGTATATCGTGGGATGCTCAGCGCGCTGCCTTCTCGGCTGCTCCGGGGGCACCGGAAGACGAAATACCAGAAGAGGAAGCGGAGAATTCCGATGCGGATAGCATGTTATCCGCCACGTCCCTTGCCGATAGTGCTGTGAACAACTCGGAGATGGAGGACAGCCTACAGGACGAGGAAGTCCTCGACGTCACGGTGGTAGCAGCCAACGCTGAGCGATTAACATCTAACGCTACAGACAGCATGACTCCCGCAACGCCATATCGGGCAATTAATCGGAACACCTCGTCGTTGATAGGCAACCTCCGGGATGGGGCAAACCTCGATATGGGGACGGCAGGGAAGTCTGTGCGCTCTCATGTTGGTGGTGCTTCAGATTAATCTGCACAAATCTAGGGTGGCCTCGGCTGCTTTAAGTAGTCGTCTTTCTAAAGGCGACGTGGATGTGGTCCTCATCCAAGAACCCTGGGTCAATAGCTCGAGAATCTGCGGATTGGGGACTAAGGGCTTCAAGCTCATTCGAGCCAGCGAGGAGAGCAAAGTCAGAACGTGTATTTTGGTCAAGTCTGAGTTAAACTCCTTTCTCCTAACTACACCAATGGTGATATCACCGCTATCAGTCGGAGCGGAGCGAGTCCAGGTCGCAGGACCACCAATGCGCCCTATGTTTACCGCGTGGTTTTGGCACTGGGCAAGCCTGCTCTAGGGCATTCGAGAGCGCCGTTGTAAAGGTCTTTACCAGATCCTCCAACTCCCCTACTGATGAGGGGACTTGTGGGGGCAGTGCTGGTAAGTCCCTAGATAGTATTTCATTGTGTAGCTGCCAGTTAGTGTTACGTGGGTTGCGTTTCGTAACCGGCTCCTCAACAGAAAAGTCTAGAACTAATTCTATTTACCGGTGGTCGGAGAATGAATATTCATCGAGAACACGCCATTTTCTGACCCACTCACTTTCAGTAATAAACGTAGGTTCGTTACCCACGTTGCAACCTACCAGGTTAGTTGTTAACAAATAGTCAAAGAACGACTCTCCTCTAGCATTGATATCGGAGCTTCCCCACTGGACGTGATGAGCAGTAGCGTCAGTTCCGATAATAAGATGACCCACGGAAAAATTTGCCACCAGGTCTTTTACCTCCCTCTGTGGAGGAGGTTCTTCGGCGTCGTAGAGCATATAGACCGACGCCATCGTCAGGCTGGTACTCTCGACTGTTAAACTGGCAGCTGTAACGTCACCATTGGTATAGTTGGGCAAGAGAAAGGCGTTCAGCTCAGACTTAACCAAAATACAGGCTCTAACCCTGCTCTCCTCGCTGTCTCGGATAAGCTTAAAACCGTTAGTCCCCAAACCGCAATCCTTGAGCTGTTGACCCAGGGTTATTGGATGAGGACCACATCTACGTCGCCTTTAGAACGTCGACTGATTAAAGTAGCCGAGGCTGCTTTAGATTTGTGAAGGTTTATCTGAAGCACCACCACCATGAAAGCGCTCAGACTTCCCTGCCACCGCCGTATCGCCGAGTTCCACCTCGTCTGGAGGCTTATATTACAACGACGATTTGTTCAGACCACGATTTGGCGTGGCGGAAACCCTACTAACTGTGGCAGTATCAACATTAGTGCGCTCAGGACTAGCTGCTATCACCGTGACGTGGAGGTCTTTCCCGTCCAGCAGGCTGTCCTGAGTCAGGAGAGACGGGTTCATGATCCGCGGCATCCTGAGAATTCTCTCAGGTTCAGCAGGGATAGCAGGAATCCATGCTCTGCCCTTGGCCGAGCCGGGATGTCCTTCCAGTCGACAACTTCGATCTAACCCAGTCTTGCAGCTGCTGCCTTGTACAGTGCAACAATTTTTGCATCCTCGCAAGCGAATACCTTGATTCGGCCCTGGTGCCATCCCGCATCAGAACCCATCGGCGTGGCACCCGGAGACTCATCCATAATGTCGAGAAGGGCATTACCGATCGCGTTCCGGACGTACCGTCACTGGTCCCTAGGGATGGCCCAGCTTTCGTTACCTCGGTCAATGGCGCCTATGAGGATCATGTCCTTGGTCACTTCAGCAAAGCTGAGTTTACCTACTACGGGCGTGTTCTGCTGCCGCTTCGGGTGAGGTTTTAAATCCACGTCCGATCTCTGGCGTTTGAAGGAATTTCCATTAACCTTCTTTGGCGCATAATTGCTTTGGAAGTTCGGTAAGAGAGCTTCAGCCATCTCCATCGTCTTTCTGGCAACCGGCGATAGCGTCTCTTGAGAAATACCCTCGTATTTCTTCAGGATCCTTTCGGCCGCTGTTTTGTCCAAGTACTCAGAGCGACTGGGAGATGTCTTTTGGGGTGAATTTCGACCCGTAGTTGCCATCGCGGTCGTTCACTCATTTGGATCTCTGGGACCAGGTCGTGAGACCACTGCTACAGACGTTAAAGACTTTGTTTCGGTAATGGAACTTACTGGAGCCGTTGTTGGCTTCACAGTGTTTGTACCGGTACTTGATTTGGGGATTGCCCCCTTATTATCCAGAGCTAATCGACCCGCAGTTGCCATCGCTGTCGATCTCTCGGCAAATATTGAAATGGAGTTTGTCCTCCGACGTTGCGTTCTCGCTTGCTCCAGAATTTCCCTTCTCTGATGTGCTGTATACATAGTTGTATCTTTAGTTTTAGTGGTTTTATTACTATTATTCATCTTGGTCGTACGACCCCTCGCCGGGCAAGGCCAGCTTAAGGTCAAGGGAAGAGTAAGAGGAATATGTAGTCCGCCGCGGCAGAGCCCCATACCGCGGTAGGTTAGGTTAGGTTAGGTTGAAAGCGCAGGACAGAGTACACCGACCGCGTCCAACACTTAGGCCAGAAAGAATAGGCCCATTGTGATACCCCACACGGTCTCTACACAACCCCCATGTCCGAGAGCCCAAGCTCACACTCAAGGCAGAGGAACTAACCAGTTCGTGGATTCAATCAATTTGGCTAACGCCTTAATCTCCATTTTTGATACCTCAACGAGGTCGTCGAGGAACGGTTGGCCGAGTATAGCCAAACGTCTTCTACTAAGTGCGGGCCATTGACACAGCAGATGCTGAACGCTCTCTTCCTCCTCAATACACCTGCAGCTGCGACAGTAGTCATGAGATATGACGCCCATCCTAGCACCATGAGTGCCTATTAAACAATATCCCGTTAAGACCCTTACCAGAGAAGAAATTCCCAATTTATTAAGGGTCAGCAGCAATTAGCACGCCCTTTATTATAAGAAGGCCAAGTTGACCTGTATATCTCGCACGTCGAGAGACTTGACCAGAGCGTATTTGCTCTTTGTAAGGTATTTGTGCTCGCACGAAGTTTGAAAAAGGCCATGGGAATGCCTATCAAATCATTTCCTGGAAGGACATAAGTGGTGGTACCCTTCCTGGCTAGCTCATCCGCTTTGCAGTTACCTTCAATATCCCTGTGCTCAGGTATCCAAATAAGGCTGATACCGAAGTGCTGAGCCATCTCGTTAACAGATCTGCGGCATTCAGTTAGCGACTTTGTGTTGTCGACACATGAGTTCAGTACCTTTAGCGCGGCCTGACTGTCTGAGAAAATAAATATTCGTTTGCCGATTCGGGGCGTAGACACCAAGCTTTTAACTGCACCGTGTATAGTCAGCATTTCTGCTTGGTACACGCTACAGTGGTCGGGAAGACGAAAAGAGATTTCTAGTCCCAGATCCGGTGAAAAGATACAGGCAATAACACTTGCGGGGGAGAATACAATTAGAGCAGAAGGTATAGGCGAAGTAAAAATAGAAACTCAATCGTTTGAGATTACACTCAAACAAGTGGTTTATGTACCTGGTATTCAATGCAACTTTATTTCTGTCGGTAGAGCAGTGCAAAATGATTTGACAGTCACATTTTCAAGTAAATTTGCAAGAATAACAAACGCAGAAAGCAAAACAATTCTAGTGGCCAATAAAGTGTTTGATTTATTTTTATACGAAGCGGTTGATAATAATCTACATATTTGTTGCTAAAAAATTTTAATGCCGAAGCGATGAAGTGGCAGCTGCGGTATTGGTATTTAAATTTTGATAGAAACAATTAAGAGAAAATGATATGTAATGTAATGTAATGCAAAAATTCATGAACGTCTGGATTGCGATGTATGCTTAAAACGCAAATGCTGTACAAAAGCATTCACAAATGCAACAACATGCGGGCCGCTGAGTAAAACTTCTAATGGTCGTGCGCGTTACTTTTTAACATTTATTGACGACTCGCCAAGATTTGTGTTTGTATTCTTTGTTAAAAGCAAATCAGAAGTCTTCGAAAAATTTAAAATGTTTCAAAGTTTATCCGTAGCGATAATGGCACCGAGTTTGTCAATAATGTTTTTGATGAATATTTGCAGAAATTGGGCATAAAAAGACAGCTTACCGTACCGTACACACCACAAGAAAACGTCGTGGCAGAGAATTTGAATCGGGCACTTGTGGAAATGGGCAGATGTATGATGGTCGGTGCGGTCCGTACGAATTGTGGTTTAACAAGAAACCAAATTTGGCACATTTTAAAGTATATGGATCTGTAGCTATAGCACTCGGCAAAACGCAGCGAAGTAAATATGGAATGTCTCATGTTATATAATTGGATACACTTCACTGCACTTTTCACTCACCTCGGTACTTTTAAATAAATAAAAAGAAATAAACTTTAGTTTTAATTTAAAATAAAATGTTGGCGCTTTATTTGGGGGTGCTATAACGTGACCGTATGGCGGGTACAAGAATTTGGACAATTGTGTGTTTATAATATGTGGGCGTTTTTGGTGTTGACATTTGGTGTAAGTGTAATTGTGTTAGTGTGCGCGTGAGGTGTGGTGAGGTGGCCGGCCGCAGGGTTGCTGCGAACGCGGCGGTGGTTACGGCTAAGTTAGCCATCCCTGGGCGAGTCATCAGCCTAGCAGTCTCTGCAATTGTTGCAACGTTTGCACCACGTTGCTTAGCCCGGTTGGGCGTCGGTTTCGCGGCCTAGGAGGGTGCTGATATGATGTTGTTGCTGGATTGCGATGTCGTGCACCCGGATGAGTCCACGACTGTGAATGCGGGTTTGGCCGCCATGTTGCTCGCCGATGTTGCGAGCCGCGGGTTGGCTGCGACCGAGGTCGCATGTTGTTGTGTGGCGCAGGTGTTTGCTATCTTGGTCGCGCGTTGTTGCGTGAAAGCGGTGCCGCTGTGGTTGCATGGCTTTGAATATAGCGCACAGACGCAATGCGTGTGGACGATAAAGGGCAACGTACGCCATGTACCGCTACAGGATCCCTTGTGATCGGCTCTACGGTGTCCGCGGTGTCGGACCCATTCGTAGCCCTACGCGGTGCTGGCGATGGTGCAGTTGTTGCACGAGGAGCGTTGGCGCGAGGAGTTGCAACGGGTGTTGCACGTGCGCGTGGCACGGTGACCGCCGAGCGGATGGTTGGTGTTAGGGCGACTTCCTCAATCTCCATGTTTGTAGACATCTGTTTAGAAGAGATAATCAACTTTAGTGTCTTGTAAAGTCATGTGGGGTGCTTAATTTGATCACTACATATGTGTATTTCTTATATAAGGCTTGATCATTGTAAGTATTCACGATTTCGTGGAATCTAGTCCTTCGAGCTACCTCTTTAGCAGTGAGTTATACATACAGTCCACTTCATATTGAGAGAGAGGTGTATTTACAGTCCAGGTAGCAACTTCACTTGTGTGAATGAATTGCTCCCTAATTGATTGTATTATTATTGATTATCGATATTCGCGCGATTGGGATTAGCGGTATTAGACTCGGTTGGTAAAAAGCATAGTTTGACGAGCGGTCGCGTTAGCATTCCGGTATGTGTGCGTAGGTCAACTACCCGGATGTGACCGTCGGAACCGTAGTGTACCTTTTCGATGCGGGCTAGCCGCCATTCGGTAGGTGGGACACAGTCGTCATGTATTAGGACGCATTCTTCAATTTTAGGAGCTTCTTGGGTGTTTTTCCACCGATATCTTTTATGGAGGTCTTTGAGATATTCTTCCTTCCATCGGCGACTAAATTCATGATGGAGAATTTTGATTCGTTCCCATCGATTTAGGAGGGAGAGTGAGTCAACGTTTGGTTCTGGTATAGCCAGAAGTGGAGCTCCTCTAAGAAAATGCCCAGGTGTGAGGGCTGTCAAGTCGGAGGGATCTTGCGAGAGCGGCCGTGAATTTAGAACGGCTTCGATTCGTATGAGTAGCGTTGTGAACTCTTCAAATGTGAATTTATAATTGCCAGCGGCTTTTTTAAAATATGTTTTAAAGCTTTTAACAGCTGATTCCCATAGCCCAGCCATATGTGGGGCGCTCGGGGGGATGAACTGCCAATTAATGCCTTGAGGTGCATATTTTTCAATGACATGCGGCGAGACTACTTTTGCGAACTGTACGAACTCTTTTTCGGTTGCGCGTTGGGCACCGATGAAGGTTTTACCGTTGTCGCTCATGATTTTGGAGGGAAATCCTCGCCGTCCGACAAAGCGTGCAAATGCCGCGAGGAAAGCTGACGTTGTCAGATCGGAACATAACTCTAAGTGCATGGCTTTTGTAGTAAAGCATACAAAAACAGCCAAGTAACCTTTCGTTATGGTGGATGACCTTAGCATCGAGGCCTTTAACTGAAAGGTCCGGCAAAATCATGGTGAAAGGCAGAGAAAAATTGCAGCGTTCAGGTGGTAGAGCTGCCATGATCTGCGTGCGCATCTTTTGCTTATGTAGCGTACAGACTTTACACGTAAAGATGCATTTTTTTATCAGTCGTGGTATATAAAATTCTTGTCGGATCATTTGTTGCATTAGCCGGTTTTCGGCGTGTACCATTAAAAGGTGAAGATAATTAATGAAAAGCATGGCAAATGTTGATTTTTCAGGTATTATTATGGGATGCCGCTCATTGTAGCTCTGGCTGGAGTTCGCTAGCCTTGCGTTGGCGCGAATCAGTCCTTTCGAGTCTACAAAGGGGTTATAGGTTATAATAGGTTTTGACCCCATTAACAGTGTTCGTTCACTGTTATAGTATCGAGTTTGCGTGGACTCGATTAGAGCTATTTTTGCCCGCTGCAACTCTTGGTGCGTTAGAGCATAGCTTTCGGTATTAGATATTCCTTGCACTTTGTTCTTTAAGCGATTTACAAATTGAAACATACACGCTATTACCCTTAAGGCTCGGGGGAACGACGAAAATCGCTCTAGGATATCCGTGTCCTCCAGAGTGGCATGAAAGCCTTCGATTCTTCGACTTTCTCGGGCTATGATATTTCGTGCAGGTGATTGTGGCCACGCTTCTTGTGGTTCTACTAGTCAGCTTGGGCCGTTCCACCAAAGTGTGGTGGTTGTTAAGTGCAATGGTTTGCAGCCTCTTGTGCCAAGATCCGCAGGGTTATCAGCACTGGCAAAATGCCGCCAAGTTGCTGGTCCTACTAAATCAATAATTTCAGCTGTGCGGTTTGACACGTATGTTTTCCACGTATGTGGTGGTTTTTCTAACCATGCTAGGACGATTTCTGAATCGGTCCATAAATACAATTTCCTATTGCTCAGGTTCAGATATTTTTGTACGGTCGAGGCTAGTTTTGCGAGCAGAAGTGCGCCGCATAGCTCGAGCCGTGGAAGGCTTAGGGTCTTGAGGGGTGCGACCTTGCCTTTTGCTACTAATAAGTGGCTGGCAGTTTTGCCATTGTGATGACTTCGCACATAAATCGCTGCGCAATATGCTTTTTCAGAAGCGTCGCAGAAGCCATGTAGTTCGACTTGGTGATCAGGGGCGAAATTTACCCACCGAGGTATTTGTATCTCGGATATAGTATGCAGGTTATTTGCAAATTGGGACCATTTTATTAAGCGGAGTGGTTTAACCACTTCGTCCCAATCGGTTCCATCTAGCCATAATTCTTGTATCAAGATCTTTGCTTGAATCATAATTGGCGCAAGCCATCCTGCGGGGTCGAAAAGTTTCGCCACAGAAGACAGAATTTGCCTTTTAGTTTTTGCGGATTTTGCAGATATCGACTCAAGAGTGTATGAAAATTGGTCTGATATTGCATGCCATTGTATGCCCAAGGTTTTGGTGGTGCTCTCTTTTTTAAATTTTAGAAAATTGGTGTCTAGCAGATTTTCCTTTTTTATATTTGCCAGTATTTCTGGATGATTGGAAGTTATCTTTTTTAATGGAAACCCTGCTGAGTCGAGGGCTTCGATAACTTGAGCTAGTGATTCGCACGCTAAAGGAAGGCTATGGCTTCCCGACAGTATGTCGTCTACGTACGTTTGAAAGCTTAGCACCGGGGCGGCTAGAGGTAATTTAGCTTTTGTGTCCTTTGCCAGTTCGTGTAATGTACGAATGGCTAGGAAGGGGGCGCAGTTTACGCCAAATGTCACCGTTTTTAGTCTGTAGTCGCGTATTGGACTACTAGGTGAACTGCGAAATATAATTCGCTGGTAATCTTGGTCGTCTTCATGTACTAGGATTTGCCTGTACATTTTCTCGACGTCACCGTTGAAAACATATTTATACATACGCCACTGTAGTATAAGTAGCATTAAATCTGGTTGTAATGTTGGTCCCGTGTATAAAAGCTGAGCTTGTGCATTTAGATGCGTTAAACACCACTCTTACTTTTGTTGTAAGTTTTTCCGGTTTTATAACCGCGTGGTGTGGACGATAAAATGAGGCGTGTTTGCCTTTTGTAATTTTTTCATAGGAATTTACTGATTCCATATGATCAAGTTGTAGATACTCCTCAAGAACATTGTCGTATGAGGTTTTTAGCTCGCCTTTTTTAAGTAGGTTTCTTTCCATACTTAGAAACTGCTGTAGAGCTGAGGTTCGTGAGTGACCCAAGGCGAGTGTATCAGGAAATTGTTGTTTAAATGGTAGTCGTACGACGTACCGCCCGTTCTCTGATCTTGTAGTTGTGGCTTTGTAGAAGTCTTCACAATACTTATCGTCAGCTGTAGTAACGGAAATTGGAGGGAGTTCTTCGACTTCCCAGAATTTTTTCAATTGTGAATTGAGACTGTCATTTGAAATATCTTCCACTTGCGTTGTGAACGTGGAGATTTTCTCTTTGACTTGGCCGCTTAAAATCCATCCGAAGATGGTATTTTGGGCTAATAGGTTGTTGGAGATTTTCTCAACACCTTGTAGTATTATTTGGGGGATTAGATCGCTTCCCAATAATATGTCGATTTGATCGGGGGTATGGCAATTGGGATCGGCAAGTTTCAGATGTGAAAACTTTTGCCAGTGCTCGCTATTTATATTATAGCTTGGGAGCATGTTTGTCAGTCGCGGCAGAACTATAGCTTGTGCTTTTATTCTTTGATCCGCATTTGAAAACATCAAGGTAATGAGGCAGATTTTATTTGAGTTTTGTACTACTCTTCCGCCCATTCCTGAGATTTCAAAGTTGGCTGATTTGGTTGGTAGATTTAAAGTTTGTTGGACCTTCGATGCTATAAAAGATCGCTGTGATCCTTGATCGATTAAGGCCCTTAGCTTAAATCGTTCTCCTCGGTGTTCGATGGAGACGATTGCTGTAGGTAATAAAGTTTTGCTTTCATTTTCTGAATGAAGCGTTTGTATTCTGGCTGCTTTTGAGCAGCATGGTTGTTCTTGACAACTTTCAGGACTTTCTGTTTCGATATTTTCAGGACTAGCTGTTGCCGATAGTCCAGTGGTTCTATTGAAAGTTCGACTATTTTGAGAGTTATTTTGATTGTTTATATGGAGCATCGAATGGTGTCTCCCTTGGCAATAGGCGAACTTGTATGTACTCGGACATCTCTGTACTGGGTGACTATTCGACAAACAGTTTGTACAGAGTTTCTTAGTCCTGACTAAGTTATTTCGCTCGTTTATTGATAATTTTGTAAATTTCTCGCAAGATCTTATTGAATGGCCTCCGTTACACAGTTCGCATGACAAATAGCTATGTTGTTCAGATGTGAACGATTGATTTTTGGTGCAACTTTTCTGGTTTGAATTATAGTTACTCCTGTTATGGGAGTTAAAGTTACTGGCTTGGGGTTTAAAGAAGCTTTTATTTTCATTTGCATTTTTTGGCTTTGTTTCTTTTGTACCTACCCGTTCTGCGATTTCGAGCTGGGTGCTTAGAAAATCTTTCATTTGTTGCCACGTTGGGCATTTTTTGCTGAGAGCGATTGCTCCCATGATGAGAGCGATTGCTCCCATAAAATTAAAGATTTTTCTGGTAATGTGGCCGCACAAATATTGACCAGAATTGGGTCCCAGTTTTCAGTGGGAATTTTTTGGGTTTCTAGAACCGACAAACAGTTTGTTACTGTTGATTGTAGTTTAAGAAATTCCTCGCTAGTTTCTTTTTGAATTTTTGGTAGGTTCATTAATGTCGTTATTTGTTTATCGACTAATACCCTTTCATTTTCATATCTAGCTTTTAACGCTTCCCAAGCCAGATTAAAATTGTCATCGTTAAGTGTGAACTGTTTTACTATTACTCCTGCTTGACCTTTAGTTTTATTTCTTAAATGATATAGTTTTTGCGCTTGTGATAGCTTTGGGTGGTTTATGTAAACGGCTGAGAACATGTCTCGGAACGACGGCCATTGCACATAACCCCCATAAAATACTTCAGTATCACAGGCCGGCACTTTGAGATATATGCCTGAATTTGTTTCTTTGATTTGTGTTTGGGGCAGCTCTACTCGTTGTAGAGTAGGTGCAATAATTGGCCTTAAAAGTTTTAACTGATTGGAGATCATGGCCTTTGTTTCTTCATAACGGTCTAAGCAGTTTTCATATTTTGAATAAGCCGATTCTTTAAAATTTTCTGGCAAGTCTGAATCATCAGTTTCGATGCTTGTGTCATATGCCTTTTGGAGCCTTGTCCAAAATCTGTCAAGAGATTTGTCCTTGACTTCTAAAACTGATTCTGTATTATCCTCTATAGGAATTGAGGCGAATCTAGTGCAATATCTTATGATACTGTCACTTTCTGTTATGAATTTTGCTGCTGAAAATTCTTTGCCCTTTTTTTGCTTTCCACCTTGTTTTGAGCGGGTGTCGTCAGCAGGGCTGCCTTGGGGCTTTTCGTCTTCACCCAGTTTGGGTGGCACCACTACGATTTGGGGAGCTTTTGGGTCGGACATTATGTTTTTGAAATTTAATAAATATAAATATTATTAAATGTTTTTTTTTTTTTTTTGTATTACCGAGTTTTATTTTTATCGGTGCTTATATTTTTTCCGCGCGACTGTCGGTTTTTAGTCGTTAACGATTTGATCTGTTAATATAAATAGATATCAATTTATATTAATGCCTGTTTATTATTCAATAACAGAACTTATTTTTATTGAATCGAGATTTTATTGATATCGCTGCTTTTATTTTGCACGCGAGTGTATTTTCTACCTTGGCTTTTTATAGGAAATAATGCAAAAGGCTGATTGAAATATTACCACTTATTATTTCCTTATATAATTTTTATAAGTACTTACAATATTTTTTGTAAGGTATTGTCACTCTATAAGTACTATCGAAATTTTTTGTTGGGTATGTAAGATCAGTTACCCAAATGTAGTTATGTTTATTTTTGAATGTTTCAATGCAATTAAGTGCAAGGAGCTTTGTTGTTTATATTTTGTTTTTTTTTTTTCTTTTGGGATGCTGGATTGTAGCTTTTTCCCTAATTTGTGTCCGTGTTTTTTTTGTTGATATGTAATCGTAGTACTTTAACTAGGAGAACAGAAAATAGCTTCGCTAACAATTTTAACTAGGATCGCCCGTGGTCGAAATTCGATCATCTGAAATTTTCTTCAACTCTCTCTTAATATATGTACATATTCCCCGTTCACAACAAAAACAAGTAAGTGACTCCCTCGTGACAGATGCAAATTTGGATTAAGTGATACCATACAAACAATCTTCACATTAGGGTGGTGCAGCAAAGCAGTACAACAGAAAAGGTGACGACAATACATTAGGATATATCTACAACAGATTTTTTTTAATATTTTTTCTTTATTTTTATATTTTTTTATTTATTTGTTTATGTCTAACACTTACTATTACAAATTATATTAAACTTACATTAATTGTTACATAAAAAATAAGTTTTTAATTTAAATTGCACAAACACCCGGTATGGGCTTATAATATTTCGATATATAATGGTACTTTTTTATCGTAACCTTGTGGAATTTTACTTTTAAAAAAACCATATCGTTAAAAATATAAACTTTTTAATGGACAAAAAACTAAATAAAGAAGTGCTCTGCGAAAAACCTTGTTTTATGTGATTTATGTGATTATGTGAATGATGATGGTGTGAAGATGGCGAGGATGCAATGATATTTATTTGATTTGCTACACTTTGCTTTTTTTTGGCGCAAAAATGAAGGCAAGTGGCAGCTGCCTGGATCGCTGTATACTTATGTACGTTGATGTGAGAGTAAGGAGCGCGAAAAAGGGTGGGAGCGGTTTTCGAAGCGCAGAGTTTTTGCGGGGAGTGTTTGTCGGAGTTTCGATGATTGTGCAATTTGCAAGGTACCGTTTTTTATTCTTGCTTCACGCATACATATATATATATATGATTTTTGGGAATTTAAACATTTGAGGAGTGTATTGGGGTGTGGTTGCTGTCTGACCTTGCCCAATCCCGACTCTTGCGTCCTCGTTCGTACACTCTGGGCAACGTGAGCTATTCTAGGCTCGCGGCAGAAAGAGAGGGAGTCTCGGTGGGGCCACTCTGACATACTTGGTATAAGGGCTCACCGAGGTCTTTTGCGCAGCGTCTGTTCACCATGAGGTGCGGCTGCAAGCGGGCGTCTGTCTTGAAGCAAGCGGCTCGCTATATAAATGTGTAAAAATATTTTCAAAACCCCGAAACGGGTTGTGCGCTGGGTTTGGGACCTGCCACGTAAAAAAATCTAGTCCAATGAAAAAATCGAAAAAGCCTCGGATGAGAACCCCCTTTAATGTTGACGACCCGGCAAAACGAAGTAAGGACAATGAGAAGGATATTAGGGCATGTACGTGGAATGTCCGGACCCTTTCTAGGGAGCGTACCGCTGCCCGACTGGTTGATGTCCTCGCGAGCGCAAAGGCTGACATCACCGCCCTGCAGGAAATGCGATGGACGGGGCAAGGAAAGACGGCCATCGGTCCTTGTGACGTATACTATAGCGGCCAGACACGCGGCAAAGCGCGTGGTGTAGGATTTGTGGTGGGAAAGAGACTTCGCCGCCAAGTACTAGCGTTCACTCCTGTGAACGAGCGTCTCGCTGCGATCCGCATCAAGGCGAGGTTTTTCAACATAACATTTATCTGCGCCTATGCGCCGACTGAGGAGACGGACGACGCAGAGAAGGACTCCTTCTACGATAAACTTGAACAAGCCTATGATCGCTGCCCCCTGCATGATATCAAAATCGTGCTCGGCGACTTTAATGCCAAGGTGGGCAAGGAAGGAGTCTTTGGTCCCACAGTTGGAAAATTCAGTCTCCACGATGTAACATCCCCCAACGGCACTAGGTTGATTGACTTCGCCGCTTCCCGCAATATGGTCATCAGTAGTACCAGGTTCCAGCATAAGCGAATACACCAAGCTACCTGGCTGTCCCCTGATCAAAGAACAAGAAACCAGATTGAGCATGTCATGATCGACGGCAGACACAGCTCCACCGTTCTAGACGTGCGTACCCTACGCGGTCCCAATATCGACTCGGACCATTATCTTGTTGCAGCCAAGGTACGCACACGCCTCTGTGCACCGAAGAAAGTACGCACAGTAACGGAAGGAAAGTTTGACGTCGAGAAGCTGCGCGTGACACAGACAGCTGATAATTTCTCCACTCGACTCTCACACCTGCTATCGGAGAGCAATCCTCGACCTAACGATGTAACCGAGCAATGGAAGCATATCTCTCACTCATTACGTACCGCCGCTGAAGCCACTATAGGGTTTCGGCGAGCCCGCAAGAACAACTGGTACGATGAGGAATGCACCACAGCCTCGGAAAAAAAGGACGCTGCATACAGGGAGACGTTGCGAACGGGCGCAACCCGCAGTGTATGGCAACGCTATCGTGAGGCGAAGAAGGAAGAGAGACGCCTTTTCAGAAAAAAGAAACGTGAGGCCGAAAGGCGTGAGTGTGAGGAGCTTGAGACGCTGGCTGACAGGAACGATGCCCGAAAATTCTTTGAAAAGATCCGGCGGATGACGGAAGGTTTAAAGACCGGGGCAAGTTCCTGTAAGGACAATAATGGCGACCTGGTAACCGACGTCCAGAGTGTACTTAAATTATGGAGGGAGCACTTCTCCTCACTCCTAAACTGCGAGGGAGACGTTGAACCCGATACCCCAATCCCTGACGATGGAAAGGTCGTCCCACCACCTGACTATGAAGAAGTGAGGATAGCTATATCCCGGCTCAAAAACAACAAAGCCCCTGGAAAAGACGGACTACCCGCCGAGCTGTTCAAACACGGAGGCGAAGAGCTGGTAAAAAGCATGCATCAGCTCTTATGCAGAATATGGTCAGACGAGTGCATGCCTCCAGATTGGAATTTAAGTGTGCTCTGCCCAATCCACAAGAAAGGCGATCCCGCTAACCCCACCAACTACCGAGGAATCAGTCTTCTTAATATCGCATATAAGGTTCTTTCTAACGTATTGTGTGAAAGACTGAAGCCCATCGTGGACAAACTGATTGGACCTTATCAGTGTGGCTTTAGACCTGGTAAGTCTACCATCGACCAGATTTTCACGATACGCCAAATCCTGGAGAAGACCCATGATAAAAGGATCGATACACACCACCTCTTTGTCGATTTTAAAGCCGCTTTTGACAGCGCAAAAAGGAGTTGCCTGTATACCGCCATGTCTGAGTTTGACTTCCCTGCAAAGCTTATACGGCTTTGCCAAATGACGCTGAGCAATACCAACAGCTTCGTCAGAATCGGGAAGGACCTCTCTGAGCCATTTGAAACCAAACGAGGCTTCAGACGGGCGACTCCCTTTCGTGCGATTTCTTCAACCTGATGCTGGAGAAGATAATTCGAGCAGCAGAGCTAAACCGCAATGGCACAATCTTCTACAAGAGCGTACAATTGCTGGCGTATGCCGATGATATTGATATCATTGGCCTTAACAACCGCGCCGTAAGTGCCGCCTTCTCTGGGCTGGATAAAGAAGCGAAAAAAGTGGGTCTTGCGGTGAACGAGGACAAGACGAAGTACCTACTGTCATCAAAGAAAGAATCGGCGCACCTGCGCCTTGGCAGCCAAGTCACCGTTGATGGCTACAAGTTTGAAACGGTGAGAGATTTCGTCTATTTGGGAACCAGCATTAACACCGAAAATAATATCAGTCTAGAAATCCAACGGAGAATCACTCTTGCCAACAAGTGCTACTTTGGACTGAGTAGGCAATTGAGAAGTAAAGTCCTCTCTCGAAGAACAAAGATCACGCTCTATAAGTCTCTCATCATACCTGTCCTGATGTACGGCTCGGAATCATGGACAGTATCCAGAGAAGATGAGATGGCCCTTGGAGTATTTGAGAGAAAAGTTCTCCGGAAGATTTATGGTCCTTCCCGTGATGCCAACGGCGAGTATCGAAGGAAATTCAACGATGAGCTGTACGAGCTTTACGCAGACCTGACCATAGCTCAGCGGATTAAAGCCCAAAGGCTCCGCTGGCTGGGTCATGTTATGCGAATGGAAAAAGAAGCTCCAGCACAGAAAGTTTTACTATCGACACCCGAATTCGGCAGCAGAGGAAGGGGGAGGCCTCGACTGAGATGGAAACAACAGGTGGAGGATGACTTGTACTCCCTTGGGGTTTCCAATTGGCGTCAGTTATCGCTAAAAAGGAATGACTGGCGTGCTTTGATTCGAAACGGCCAAAATCGCCTGGGCGGTTAAGCGTCATCATGACGCAAACCAAGATTAGATTAGAAACATTTGATTTGAGTAATACCATGCAACGAATCCGCACATTAGGGTGGTGCAGCATATTTAAATGTTTTTTCTTTTAAACAAATTTTGTTTAAAGCTATTTTTTGAAAATTACAATTCTGACTTTGAATAGCAACATCGAGACATTTTTCAAGACTTTCATTGGTCTTTTTTTACTTTCTTTACAAACAATTAAATCCAATACGTTTGCCTTAGTTATAAAACAGTTTTGTTACAAAAATTCGCCAGCAAAAATTTCATCTGGTCTAATTTCTTAAGTCGACCTAGGCTGTTATTGCTTATGACCACAGACTTATACTTGCCAGCGTCTAATTACAGCTTTGCTTTAAATGAGACGATTGGGGATATTTTTCTGGGCATTCTTCAACTGTATGAAAAATATATTTTCTGCTTTGAAAATATACTTTTCCAATATTTAACCCCCTAAAAATTTCATAAGTGAATTAAACTTTAAAAAAATCGAGAAAAGCTTAGAACATCAAATAATCAAAGTAAAAATGGGTATTTGTTTCCTTTAGGGATCAATCGCTAATAAATTAGCTAAAATTATGGGAGATAGCTCAAAAGACGGGGTTTGGCCTCAGGATCACGAATCTGGAAGCGCTTTTTAATATTTTGCTTCTCTGAAGAGATATTTGCAAACAAAGTGGCAAGTTTTCATGTGGTTGTTGTAATTTCATTAGGCTGTACCTAAAAACGAGCGAAAAAATGCGTGCCGTGGGTCATTTTTCGATTTTTTGACCAGAACTTTCCATAGAAACAAAAAATATGATTTGGTACATTTTGTTGTTTCTTTTTTGGCACAAAAATAAAAGCAAGTGGCAACTGCTGGATCATTGCATAGATATGTACGTGTGTGTGTAAGGGAATGAGCGGATGGTTGTGGCTTTGGGAGTTTTATAAGAGTGCTGAATAGTGATGTATAGTTCAGGTATAACAGAATGTGGAGATAACAAAATAGCTGGAGAGTTTGGAGACCTCTTTTTTGTTTAATAACAAATAAACTAAAAATAATTTTCAAAATTTTTTTTTGGTGAGACACCATTCTAAGTTTCCAATATAAATTTTATAGAGATCTATCCATAAATACTATACGAAATTTGGTTATGACTGTTTGTATGGGGAGAGTGTTAGCCTATTAATATATAGATATTTTCGTTTACTTTTCTTTATTCTTTCTACTGCTTATTTTGTTAGTGCAATCCTGCCTTTGCTTGACTTACGTGCGCAAGGAAATGCAAGCTAAAGGGGTTATTGCCGCTAAAATTTGCAAGTCAGACTTGAAACCTATATTTTGTTTTTGGAAATTTCGATTTGTGCTTGACAAAACGAAAAATAAGCAGTATGTCCGCGGTGAGATTTTTTTTTTTCTTTTAGTAAGTATTTGTTGTAATACTTTTGTGCGGGACTTAATATGAAACTTATATGTAAATATGGAGGATGGTCGGAATTTACCAGGGTTAGAATATTTATATATATATATTTTTTTTTCACGTTACTTTTTTAAAAATTCCGTATTCTATAGAAACTTTTTGGCAATGTTAAATATTTGAATATATGTACGTATATATTTTTATGTGTAACAGTTCGATTTTGGGTAATACGGATTTATGGAAAAAACCGTAGAAATACCAAATGAACGTCTTAATAATTGGAAAACATACAACTCACCGCTCTTTAGCAAGGGTTAAGGGGAAGGTTTTTTAATTATTTTGTATTTATAATTTTTGGTTAATGTTGTTGTTTGTCCTTCCTTCCCTCGCTTTTTTTCATATGTGTAGCAACAATTTTTGTTATGTTAGTTTGTATATTTCCGCGCCCGATCTTATGTTAGTGGACTGTATTTTTATTTTGTTGTTTGTACTTTAGTTCTTGATGGTTTTGTTTTTTGTTGACCGGCGCGCCCGAATATTTTATAATATTATTTTGTTTAAATGATTTTTTTTTTTTTTTTCAATCACCCTAATGTTGTGTTTTACTTGTGCACGTCTTGTTTTTGTAAATTTTGTTTCCAACTTCTTTTTTGAACTTTAGTTTGTTTAATTTCAATATATTTTCTCACTGTCCATATGTTTTGCGCCTTTTTTGTTGTTGTGGACTTTATTTAATATTTTTAACGTGTTTTCCATAGGTGCTGTTCACTAAAGCGAAGATGGACCATATATAATTGGGTACACTTCACTGCACTTTTCACTCACCTCGGTACTTTTAAATAAATAAAAAGAAATAAACTTTAGTTTTAATTTAAAATAAAATGTTGGCGCTTTATTTTGCGGGTGCTATAACGTGACCGTGTGGCGGGTACAAGAATTTGGACAATTGTGTGTTTATAATGTGTGGGCGTTTTTGGTGTTGACATTTGGTGTATGTGTAATTGTGTTAGTGTGCGTGTGAGGTGTGGTGAGGTGGCCGGCCGCAGGGTTGCTGCGAACGCGGCGGTGGTTACGGCTAAGTTAGCCACATGTATTTTAGTTGTTTTTTGGATGAACTCTAGTTTTTGCTAGTTTATGGTTAAAGGAGTCCTCGACGGAAATTTCGTTATTTGGACACCCCCCTTATTTTTTTATGAGGAATATTTTTCCCGAAGGTGTCGTACAGATATTGTTAGCAGTACACTCAGGGGAGGCATTTTTTCGAGAAATTTAACAAAAACCCAAGAAAAAATGACATAACTAGGAATCGTAGTGGGGCAATGTCTAGGAGGAAAATGTTAGTCTTTTTATTGCCAACAATCGTCCCTTAGACACCGAAGCTGTAGCTCTTCAAGTTTATGTGGTTATGCTACAAAGACCCAATAGGACCCACTTAACCTTTGGGTGCAATTAAAAACGAACTGTGACGAGCTGGTCTATAAGTTTGTTCGGCAAAAATGATCTACGCGACGCCCCCTTTCAGAAAATTACTATGGTTACTCTGTTGCATAAAAAAAAATCAATTTTTGTTGTACTGTGTTATTACTAGTCGAACTCCTTATTTTATTGAACGTAATGAAATAAAATATAGCGAAAATATTAAATTTGAAGTACCTTTGTCTGGAAGTGGTGAATTGAGCAGTGACAAAACTGACTCTAGCGAAAACATACAATTTGTAGAAGATGAACATAAAATCGAAAGTGCCAGTGAGACTGAACAGGCAGAAGTTTCTTTTGACGATTCAGATGACGAAGTTGTATTGAGCGAGGGTGGTGACGTTGAAATCCAAAACAAAATATGATCTGGTAGAACAAAGTTGGTTCACACAGATGTGCCGGGCAGGCCAAAGAAGCAATACAACGTTCTTAATTTTATTAATGCGGATGATGTTCAGGTACCGCAAATGAAGCACAATCTAGCGAGTACTCAGATCAGTGGTGGAAAGCTATGTAAAGGGAATATAGTGCGCTAATAAGTAACGAAACTTGTCAATTAACTGAGTTGCCAAAAGGCCAAGAAGCTATAGGCTGCAAGTGGGTATATGCGGTAAAGCGTAACAAAGCGGGTGAAATTGAGCGTTTTAAGGCGCGACTGGTAGCAAAGGGATCTGCGCAAAAGTACGGCGTAAATTACAGCGAAACCTATTCACCGGTAGTAAGGTATGAAACAATACGCATGATGTTCGCACTAGCAGCAGAGTAAAAGCTGCATTTACATCAAATGGGTGTTTCCACAGCCTATTTGAATAGCGAATTAGACTACGAAGTTTATATAGTGCAGCCAGATTTTCCGAATCATGTTTTAAAACTAAAGAAAGCTCTCTATGGGCTGAAACAAAGCGGTCGTCAGTGGAATATAAAACTAAATAAAATTTTGATTGATATTGGTTTTAGTCGCTGTGAAAGCGAAACGTGCTTATACACGAAAATTCATAATGGTAATATCAATCTAATAGCGGTATACGTAGATGATTTACTCATCGCTGGCTCTGACATCGAGGAAGTAAAATATGTAAAAACTGAAATTTAACACTTATCCTGTGTTCAAAAAAAGTAACGTACGTGACATAAGAGGGTAATTTTTGCCCAATGGACGAATTAATAGACTTTTTATTATTTATTTATTTTATTTCAAGGTGATCTTATGGTTATTTTGAGCAACTAGTACATATAAACTTACTCCTGTATTCAAAAAAAGTAACGTACGTGACATAAGTGGGTCATTTTTGCCCAATGGACTAATGAATAGTTTTCGATTTTATTTCAAGCTTTCAAGTACTTTTTTAGCTTGAAAATAATAAAATTTTATTAAATAAGTACAAAAACATCTTATTAGGGCTATTTTGAGCAACTAGTACATATACACTTGCTCCTTTTACTATTGGGCAATTTTGACCCATTTATACAATATACGCAATTATTTCTGTCCAGTCTATCCTGTAGATGAAACATTTAAAAAAAACCTTTTTTCAAGTATAGTTTGATTAAATAATAAAAGTCGAAAAGTTTCAATAGATTATAGAAAGTCTATAAAAAGATATGCAACTTTCAAAGTCGTTTGGGCAGTTTTGACCCACTTATACAGGATAATTTTTAAAAAGGAATCAATGTTAAAAATAAAGGTGCAGTGAACTATTTCCTAAGTATGGAGATAGAGCGAAATGGTGATACGGGTGCAATAGCTGTTAGCCAGAGAGGTCAAATACAGCAACTACTATCAGAGTATAGAAGTTAAGAAATGTTTAATTAAACAAATAAAAATAAACTATTTTACATAAACACTTTGTCACACATTAAAAAAAAAACACTTTAATAATTTTTTGAATAATCACAGAAAACATTTCTTGAAAATTTGTTAACAAAGAAATGTATAAAAGAACTTTGAAATTTTTGTAACAGTTCAGTTTTTTCAGTTTTCAAGTTTGAAATTGAAGCTGAAAAAAAAAATTTTAAAAGAAAAATTTTAATATTTTTCCCTGGCGCCCAACCACAACAACAACAACTAATACATATCCTTTTTACCAGCATTTTCCAAAGTGTGTGAGTCTATAATGGCATTCATTTATTCAACAACACAATTTGTTATCACCTTTTCAGTCTGGCTTTAGGCCAAAACATAGAAAGCCATGTTGAAAATACTTGACGACATAAGGATACAATTTTATAAAGGCGATATAACCCTTCTTTGCCTTTTAGATTTTTTTAAAGCCTTTGATTTGTTAAATCATAATTTACTCTGGTGTGCCACAGGGGTCTATCCTTGGTCCTCTTTTGTTTAGTCTTTTTGTAAATGATGTATTCTCTGTGTGTCAGTTTGTAAATATCCACGCTTATGCTGATGATGTTCAATTGTATCTGTCCAGTCGAATAGGGCTGATCGAGGATCTGTGTTTCAAAATTAATAGCGATCTATCAGCAATTTCCGACTGGGCTCATATAAATTGCCTATGTCTAAATGTGGCCAAATCTTTTTGCATGTGCTTAGCGAACTTTATTACTATAATAAACCGGATGTAATTACAAGAAAAACAAATGTACGTATCAAAACAAACAACAGAAACAAGAATAACTAAGATATACAATAAATGAATAAGATCAGCAGCGTTGCATTTGATGGTAGCGATATCGTAAACATACTCCCCAGGTTGAAGCTATTACTGGGCTTCAACTACTCGTCAACAAATAAAGGACATATCTTAGATATAGATCGCCGGTACTCTCCAGTCTGAGTTTTGACGTCTACCATGGTGCACTCGCACCAAACCATCGTTTCCTGGATGCAATCGCGTAATGCGACCCAACTGCCATTTGCAAGGTGGCAGGTTTGGATCCTTCAATATCACCACATCATATACTTTAATGTTGGCCAATAATTTCTGCCATTTGGATCTTCTACGAAGTTGCGTCACGTAATCGGCTGACCATTTTCGCCAAAAATCGTTCACGATTGTTTGCATATAACGCCATCTGTTCAGCGTTGACACCGTACCGTAGACAAAGAGGTCTTGAGTTTGCACAAGCCTCGATCTGACATAAAACCGTGGGGAGCTCTTCGAAGGTAAACGAATTAGTTCCCATGACCCTACTACGATGAAATTTTACCGTCTTTACTCCAGCTACCCATAATCCCCCAAAGTTTTGGGCGTAAGGGGTGAGAAGTTCCATTCTATGCCCAAATTGGAAGCTTCATCGGTAATTGCGTTCTGATAGTCCTGAGTGCTGTGTAGATTAAAAATGTAGCGTAGAACTTGGTGCTATTTATGCATTTAAACTTTTGCCTACCGCTAATTAGTTGATTGATCTTTCCCTTGAACATAGTTTGCTGCGCAAGACGTATTAGTGTAAGTCTCGCCTCATTTAATTCATTTGCAGTGAGAAATCTATTACCCGTTTTACCTTTGGAACGAAGCATTCGTTTAATTCTGGCTATAGAGCGCACTAATCGGGAAAAATTAGAAAAACTTGATAAATGCTGAGTGTAGAAGTCGGGCTGCTGTGATATTTTATTTCTACTTGACTCAATCACAGAACCTTCGTCATTGGATACGTTATGCGGAATTTTCCACCCTTTCACAATTGGCTGGTGTAAAAAATCAGCACTACGCCACCAAGGTGTAAGATTTGGCAAATTTTTTGGCATTATTCCTCTCGTAGTATAGTCTGCAGGATTAACCGCCGTAGGAACATAGCTCCAATTCGTAGCAGGTAGTAGACTAACGATTTTTGAGAGACGATTATCGACAAATACATTTCGTTTCCGGGATACCCTTTTCACCAGTACAAAACTGCTGTACAATCAGTCCATCCGAATAACATATGCAATTATATTTTATAGAGCGGCTGACCTTATCGACAAGCTGTGCTGTTAAAAGTGTGCACATATCTCCAGTCGTGGAATACTTAACTCTGTCTTAGAAGGCGCAACCCGAGTTTTACTTACAATGAGCGAAACGCCTATTTTGTTATCTGAATCTTGTATTCTTAAGTATACCACTGCACCATAAGCCAGTTTCGATGAGTCTGCAAACACGTGTAGCTCGCCCCTTGAATTGTCAACCAATTGTGTCCATCGTCGTACAGACAGCTCGGATATACCTTCAGCCCCATCCAGAGAGGTATTATATTCATCTAACAATGGTTTTGGTATAGGCTCGTCCCAACCAATACCGGTTGACCACACCTTTTTCATCAAAACTTTTAGAAATATTACCATCGGGGATAACCACCCCAGAGGATCGAATATTTTAGCGATCATTGATAGCAAGTCCCTTTTAGAACCGTTTATGCCGATATCGGTAAGTTGTATTCGGAAACGTAAAACGTCTGATTGTGGCTGCCACCACATGCCTAGGGTTTTGATGGCACCCTTTCCTCCAATAATTTGAGATTCGCTAGTTTCTCGGTCGGATTGCGGAATATCTTTAATACACTCTTGATTATATGACGACCATTTACGTAGTTTCATTCCCCGCTGATGAAAGTAAACTATTAAGATCATTCGATACGCTTTTTGCAGCTTCTATAGTGGGTGCACCACCTAAATAATCATCCATGTAAAATTGTTCCAACAAATGTGAACATGCGTTTGGATAAATTTTCGCGTTGTTAAGCGCTATTTGTTTTAAAGTTCTTCTTGCTAAGAACGAAGCCGGCATTGTACCGTACGTTACGGTATTAAGCTTGTATATTGATGGGCTAAAATCTTCAGAATCTCGCCAATATATTTTTTGGAAATCAGAATCGCTGCCATTTATTAAAATTTGTCTATACTTTTGTTATATATCGGCAGTGACAGCAAACTGAAAAGTTCTGAAGCGCACTAGGATGGTGAACAAATCGTTTTTGATTAGTAGGTAGGTAGAAGTGGCTGCCGCAAAGGCACATCTAGGCCAGTAATAAAAGGCCCGTTGTGATACCACCAAACACTAGGAAAGTCAGTCCCGGGGCCCGGTCATATGGAAAATCCCAGTGCTGTCGGGACTCTCCATATAGCCGAAACCCGGGACTGACACTCCTAACCGACACCGGTACCCCTCCTCGAACCATTTTGATAACTTGATGAAGGCCATCAAGTCCTTTATGTCTAGCTCCGCGACCTGCCTTAAGCTAACCAGGAAGGGAACTCCCAGAGAGCGCCTTCTCGCTACGCTTAAGGCCGGGCAGTTGCAGATGAGGTGCTCCACCGTTTCCTCTTCCTCATCATCTTTGCAACTCCTGCAGCATCGTCGGTAGGGAACGCCTAGCCTTGCTGCGTGCCTACCAATAAGGCAGTCACTCATAAGCGCCTTCGCTACAAACAGTGAGGTCTATAACCTCCCTACGAGCTTTAGTTATAAAAGTAGGCTCGTTACCCACGTTACAAACCACCAGGTTAGTTGTTAGTAGGTAGTCAAACAGAGACTCGCCCCTAGCGTTAATATCGGAGCTTCCCCACTGGACGTGATGAGCATTAGCGTCAGCTCCAATAATAAGATGGCCCGTACAGAAATTATCCACCAGATCTTTCACCTCCTTTTGTGGAGGAGGTTCTTCGGCGTCATAGGGCATATAGACCGACGCCATCGTTAGGCTGGTGCTGCCGACTGTTAAGCTGGCAGCTGTAACGTCACCATTTGAGTAGTTGGGTAATAGAAAGGTGTTTAGCTCAGACTTTACCAAAATACAGGTTCTGACCTTGCCCTATTCATTGGCTTGGATGAGCTTGTACCCCTTAGTCCCCAATCCACAGATCCTAGAGCTATTGACCCAGGGCTCTTGGATAAGGACCACGTCTACGTCGCCTTTAGAAAGACGACTGCTTAAAACAGCCGAGGTTGCTTTAGATTTGTGCAGATTTATCTGAAGCACCACCAACATGAGAGAGCTCAGACTTCCCTGCCGCCAGCGTGTCGTCGAGGTCTGGCCTGTTCCGGGGGCTGTCTCTCAACGAGGAGTTGTTCAGAGCACCTGCACGATTTGGCGTGGCGAGAACCCTGCTGTCTGAAGCAGCATCAACGTTAGTGTGTTCAGGTTTAGCCACGATCGTGACGTCGAGGCCTTCTTCGTCAAGCAGGCTTTCTTCTATCGCCGAGTTGTTCGCAGCACCATCGCAATTTGACGTGGCGGATAACATACTTTCCGCGTTGGACTCCTCTGCTTCCCCTTCCGATGCCTCGATCTCCGAGTCCTCCGGAGCGTCCGGAATAGCAGCGCGCTGTGCATCGCCACGGTATACGTGGATCACGATCTGACCCAAGCCGTAATGCACTCGTCCGTTGCACCGTTTAAGGGCTCGAGCGCCTCCTTATTCAGAGTGATAACCACCTGTCTATTGGGCCCAACCACATCATCGACCAGATTGACGCCCCAATCCTGCGTCGGGAGAGACGGATTCCAGACCTGCAGCATCTCAAGAATATTCTCGGGTTCTGCAGGGACGGCAGGAATCCATGCCCTTGCCCTTGGCCGAGCAGGAATGTCCTTCCAGTCGACGACATCTAGTCTTGCCCCTGGGTAGACTTCACCCAGTCTTGCAACTGCTGCCTTATACAGTGCGACAGTTCTTGCATCCTCGCACGCAAATATTTTGATCTGACCTTGGTGCCAGCCCGCGTCAGTACCTCGCGGCGGACTACCCGGAGACTCACGCATTAAGTCGAGGAGGGCCCTGCCCATTTCATTCCGGACATACAACCACCGGTCTTTGGGGATGGACCAACGGTCAATGAAACCTATAAGGATTCTGTCCTTGGTTACTTCAGCAAAGCTGAGTTTTCCCACTACGGGGTTGCAATGATGCCGCTTCGGATGGGGGTTTACCTCTCCGTCCGATCTCTGGCGTTTGAAGGGATTACCGTTCACCCTCTTAGGCACATAGGGCCTCTGGAAATTTGGTATCAGAGCTTTCGCTTCCTCCACCATCTTCCTTTCTTCCGGCGACAGCTTCTCCTGCGATGCTCCCTCATATTTTTTAAGGATCCTTGCGGCCTTTCTTTTATCTCAGTACGCAAAGCGTCGGGGAGATGCCTCTTGGGGGGGATTCAGACTCGTAGTTGCCATCGCGGTCTCTCCCTTTGCGGCGTCGTCCTTCTCTTTCGAAACTCTGAAACCAGGTCGTGAGACCATTGCCCCAGATGTGAAGAGATTGGGTTTCGTACCAGCGCTTGATGGAAGTTTAGCTTCCGCCGTTTTCTGCTTGACTGCGTAGGCAGCCGCACTGCTGCTTGCTCCCATCAAGTCACTCTTACTTGATAGCAGTTTGGGGGATGACTGACCCGTAGTTTCCATCGCTGTCGGCCTCCCAGTTAACTTTGAGGCGGAGTTTGTCCTCCGGCGTTGTGTTTTCGCTTGCTTCAGCATAGTTCTTCTCTGCTGCGGAGTAAACGAAGTCGTTACCCTGCAGTCAACTTAACTAGTTTTATACTAATCAAATACCAGTCAGCTAGGCGGCTTCAACTAGTTCGAGTTCTGTAATTTTTCCATATTAGCAACTGGTATTTTTAACACGGCGATGTCCTACGAGATGGCAATTGTCCTTCTCTGCATCAGCACCATACCAATTGGCTGACTAGTCAGCCTCTGCATCAGGAATATACCAGTTGATATACTTGTTATTATACACATCAGTATCATACCATTTAAGATACTAGTTCGTATATACGTCAGGATCGTACCAGTTGAAAGAATAGTTCATATATATATCAGAATCATACCAGTTGGCAGACTAGTTCATATATACATCAGAATCATACCAGTTGAAAGACTAGTTCATATATGCATCAGAATCATACCAGTTGACAGACTAGATCATATATGCATCAGAATCATACCAGTTGGCAGACTAGTTCATATATGCATCAGAATCATACCTGTTGACAGACAACTTCTTATATGCATCAGAATCATACCAGTTGACTGACCAGTTCATTAATGCATCAGAATCATACCAATTAACAGACTAGTTAAAAAAATCATTGGAATCATACCAGTTGTCATACTAGTTCATATATGCGTCAGAATCATACCAGTTGATATAGTAGTTCATTAAGCATCAGAATCATACCAGTGGACATATCAGTTCATTTATGCATCATAATCATATCAGTTGACATACTAGTTCAAATTTGCTTCAGAAATATACCATTTGACATACTAGTTCATATATGCATCAGAATCTTACCAGTTGACATACTAGTTCATATATACATCAGAATCATACCGGTTGACATACTGCTCAGTCTATGCGGCAGGACATACTAATCATTATGCCCATTCAGATCGTACCACTTGTCATACTAGTCCATTAATTTGACATTCATTCCAGTTGGTATACTAGTCGGTCTATGCACCAGTATCATAGTCAGCCTCTACATCAGCAATATACCAGTTTATTCTTTAGAAAGCAGCGACTATTTGTATTTACCCAAACACGAAAAGCATCTGTGAATTACAAGGTAAAAAAGAAGCAGTTACAAGAGAAAAAGAAAAGCAATTGTCCTCTTCGGCATCAGCACCATACCAATTGGTATACTAGTCAGCCTCTGCATCAGCATTATACCAGTTGATATACTAGTTCATACACAGCCAAAAATGAGCTAAAGGCTCTGAGTTCGATTCTCGGTAAAGTTAACACAAGTTTTTTTTTCTATATTTTTTAAATTATGTTGTTTATTGTATTTTTAATTTAACTATTGAATTCTACTTGCAATGGCTCCTTTCAAATTCCGCGTTCGTCAAGTTTGATTATATAGGTGAAGGCCCAATTGCATTCACCTTTGTAGGATCCACTTTCATACAAAGTTTTTTAAACGTAAAGCGAAGCGAAATTTTATGTAATTGGGGCTTTGGGGTTGTATTTTTGGGTAAGGTAAATTAAGGTTAAGTTAGTCGTCCACTGCGGAGTTCCGGGCCCACATATGATATATAGATAAAATTAAGTCTTATTTTTACATCAAAAAGAGTCAAAGTAAGACTGTTTTCATGCTGGGCCATACACTCCAGTCAAAGGAGCATTGGTAGAGTTAATTTATATTGTTGTTGTCAATATACTCAAGTTTATGCCGCAACGTAAAAAAAATGGCGGTTATATACCAACAGGTTGTCATAACCCCTAACGAGACTTTTGCCGAACTTCTCTTCCAACTTATAGTGTGCTGCTTTGATTTTTTCCCTATGAGTTGGCGGGACCTAGTTTTTTTTTTAATTTAAAAATCTGTGACTGTTCAAACAGTTGAATGCAGTTAGGTTAGGTTAGGTTAGTGGCTGCCGCAGAGGCACACTTAGGCCAGTTTTGAAAAGCCCGTTGTGATACCACCAGCACTAGGAAAGTCAGTCCCGGGACCCGGCCATTTGGAAAATCCCAGCGGTCTGGTTTAGACTATCCAGGAAGGGAACTCCCAAAAAGCACGTTCCCGCGCCGCTTAAGGCCGGGCAGTTGCACACTCAGAAAAAAACTTCTCTGGATTGAAGAAAAACAGCTATCAAAACAAAGAAAAATGGTATCGAAACAGCACTAAAGAAAACATATCCTCATTCGCATGTCCATCGGCATGTCCAGGGCTCTTGGATAAGGACCACGTCTACGTCGCCTTTAGAAAGACGACTGCTTAAAACAGCCGAGGTTGCTTTAGATTTGTGCAGATTTATCTGAAGCACCACCAACATGAGAGAGCTCAGACTTCCCTGCCGCCAGCGTGTCGTCGAGGTCTGGCCTGTTCCGGGGGCTGTCTCTCAACGAGGAGTTGTTCAGAGCACCTGCACGATTTGGCGTGGCGAGAACCCTGCTGTCTGAAGCAGCATCAACGTTAGTGTGTTCAGGTTTAGCCACGATCGTGACGTCGAGGCCTTCTTCGTCAAGCAGGCTTTCTTCTATCGCCGAGTTGTTCGCAGCACCATCGCAATTTGACGTGGCGGATAACATACTTTCCGCGTTGGACTCCTCTGCTTCCCCTTCCGATGCCTCGATCTCCGAGTCCTCCGGAGCGTCCGGAATAGCAGCGCGCTGTGCATCGCCACGGTATACGTGGATCACGATCTGACCCAAGCCGTAATGCACTCGTCCGTTGCACCGTTTAAGGGATCGAGCGCCTCCTTATTCAGAGTGATAACCACCTGTCTATTGGGCCCAACCACATCATCGACCAGATTGACGCCCCAATCCTGCGTCGGGAGAGACGGATTCCAGACCTGCAGCATCTCAAGAATATTCTCGGGTTCTGCAGGGACGGCAGGAATCCATGCCCTTGCCCTTGGCCGAGCAGGAATGTCCTTCCAGTCGACGACATCTAGTCTTGCCCCTGGGTAGACTTCACCCAGTCTTGCAACTGCTGCCTTATACAGTGCGACAGTTCTTGCATCCTCGCACGCAAATATTTTGATCTGACCTTGGTGCCAGCCCGCGTCAGTACCTCGCGGCGGACTACCCGGAGACTCACGCATTAAGTCGAGGAGGGCCCTGCCCATTTCATTCCGGACATACAACCACCGGTCTTTGGGGATGGACCAACGGTCAATGAAACCTATAAGGATTCTGTCCTTGGTTACTTCAGCAAAGCTGAGTTTTCCCACTACGGGGTTGCAATGATGCCGCTTCGGATGGGGGTTTACCTCTCCGTCCGATCTCTGGCGTTTGAAGGGATTACCGTTCACCCTCTTAGGCACATAGGGCCTCTGGAAATTTGGTATCAGAGCTTTCGCTTCCTCCACCATCTTCCTTTCTTCCGGCGACAGCTTCTCCTGCGATGCTCCCTCATATTTTTTAAGGATCCTTGCGGCCTTTCTTTTATCTCAGTACGCAAAGCGTCGGGGAGATGCCTCTTGGGGGGGATTCAGACTCGTAGTTGCCATCGCGGTCTCTCCCTTTGCGGCGTCGTCCTTCTCTTTCGAAACTCTGAAACCAGGTCGTGAGACCATTGCCCCAGATGTGAAGAGATTGGGTTTCGTACCAGCGCTTGATGGAAGTTTAGCTTCCGCCGTTTTCTGCTTGACTGCGTAGGCAGCCGCACTGCTGCTTGCTCCCATCAAGTCACTCTTACTTGATAGCAGTTTGGGGGATGACTGACCCGTAGTTTCCATCGCTGTCGGCCTCCCAGTTAACTTTGAGGCGGAGTTTGTCCTCCGGCGTTGTGTTTTCGCTTGCTTCAGCATAGTTCTTCTCTGCTGCGGAGTAAACGAAGTCGTTACCCTGCAGTCAACTTAACTAGTTTTATACTAATCAAATACCAGTCAGCTAGGCGGCTTCAACTAGTTCGAGTTCTGTAATTTTTCCATATTAGCAACTGGTATTTTTAACACGGCGATGTCCTACGAGATGGCAATTGTCCTTCTCTGCATCAGCACCATACCAATTGGCTGACTAGTCAGCCTCTGCATCAGGAATATACCAGTTGATATACTTGTTATTATACACATCAGTATCATACCATTTAAGATACTAGTTCGTATATACGTCAGGATCGTACCAGTTGAAAGAATAGTTCATATATATATCAGAATCATACCAGTTGGCAGACTAGTTCATATATACATCAGAATCATACCAGTTGAAAGACTAGTTCATATATGCATCAGAATCATACCAGTTGACAGACTAGATCATATATGCATCAGAATCATACCAGTTGGCAGACTAGTTCATATATGCATCAGAATCATACCTGTTGACAGACAACTTCTTATATGCATCAGAATCATACCAGTTGACTGACCAGTTCATTAATGCATCAGAATCATACCAATTAACAGACTAGTTAAAAAAATCATTGGAATCATACCAGTTGTCATACTAGTTCATATATGCGTCAGAATCATACCAGTTGATATAGTAGTTCATTAAGCATCAGAATCATACCAGTGGACATATCAGTTCATTTATGCATCATAATCATATCAGTTGACATACTAGTTCAAATTTGCTTCAGAAATATACCATTTGACATACTAGTTCATATATGCATCAGAATCTTACCAGTTGACATACTAGTTCATATATACATCAGAATCATACCGGTTGACATACTGCTCAGTCTATGCGGCAGGACATACTAATCATTATGCCCATTCAGATCGTACCACTTGTCATACTAGTCCATTAATTTGACATTCATTCCAGTTGGTATACTAGTCGGTCTATGCACCAGTATCATAGTCAGCCTCTACATCAGCAATATACCAGTTTATTCTTTAGAAAGCAGCGACTATTTGTATTTACCCAAACACGAAAAAGCATCTGTGAATTACAAGGTAAAAAAGAAGCAGTTACAAGAGAAAAAGAAAAGCAATTGTCCTCTTCGGCATCAGCACCATACCAATTGGTATACTAGTCAGCCTCTGCATCAGCATTATACCAGTTGATATACTAGTTCATACACAGCCAAAAATGAGCTAAAGGCTCTGAGTTCGATTCTCGGTAAAGTTAACACAAGTTTTTTTTTCTATATTTTTTAAATTATGTTGTTTATTGTATTTTTAATTTAACTATTGAATTCTACTTGCAATGGCTCCTTTCAAATTCCGCGTTCGTCAAGTTTGATTATATAGGTGAAGGCCCAATTGCATTCACCTTTGTAGGATCCACTTTCATACAAAGTTTTTTAAACGTAAAGCGAAGCGAAATTTTATGTAATTGGGGCTTTGGGGTTGTATTTTTGGGTAAGGTAAATTAAGGTTAAGTTAGTCGTCCACTGCGGAGTTCCGGGCCCACATATGATATATAGATAAAATTAAGTCTTATTTTTACATCAAAAAGAGTCAAAGTAAGACTGTTTTCATGCTGGGCCATACACTCCAGTCAAAGGAGCATTGGTAGAGTTAATTTATATTGTTGTTGTCAATATACTCAAGTTTATGCCGCAACGTAAAAAAAATGGCGGTTATATACCAACAGGTTGTCATAACCCCTAACGAGACTTTTGCCGAACTTCTCTTCCAACTTATAGTGTGCTGCTTTGATTTTTTCCCTATGAGTTGGCGGGACCTAGTTTTTTTTTTAATTTAAAAATCTGTGACTGTTCAAACAGTTGAATGCAGTTAGGTTAGGTTAGGTTAGTGGCTGCCGCAGAGGCACACTTAGGCCAGTTTTGAAAAGCCCGTTGTGATACCACCAGCACTAGGAAAGTCAGTCCCGGGACCCGGCCATTTGGAAAATCCCAGCGGTCTGGTTTAGACTATCCAGGAAGGGAACTCCCAAAAAGCACGTTCCCGCGCCGCTTAAGGCCGGGCAGTTGCACACTCAGAAAAAAACTTCTCTGGATTGAAGAAAAACAGCTATCAAAACAAAGAAAAATGGTATCGAAACAGCACTAAAGAAAACATATCCTCATTCGCATGTCCATCGTTTCTTTAAAATGAAGAAAATGTACTTCTCTGTTTCTGAGAAAAATTTGCTTAAAATATAGAACCATTTATACATTTTAAGTATGTTTTGTATTCAAATTAAGTAGTACTTTACTTTGAAATGAATATTTATTTGCTTAATACAAAGAAACATTTTTTTTGGTTTAGAGAAATTTTATATATATTCGGAGTAAATTTTTTATTTAAAACGAGTAGTATTTTCTTCTTATTGAAGACAATTTCCTTTTTTTTCTTTTGCATTTAATAAAACTCATAAATGTTAGTTTTTCATGAAACGAATATTTATTGAACTTTTTATTATTAAAAAAAGAATTTTGGTCGCAAGTATGACTGATTGTTTACAATGTACGTGTGGATTGGTGGATATTTTAATTCATTAGCATTTATAATTTTAAAGGTATTCTTTTAGAATCTATTCGATAAGACAAATAGTGACGTTTGTACATTAAAATATTAATTAGTTCACAAAATAAAAATACCTCGTTTTCTATAAATAAAATTTCTAATACCTGATATGGTACAAAAGTTGGGTTGTTAAAAAATATAAAGTAGTCTCTTTTATATGTTGTGCCATATAGTTTAAAACTTGAGTGGCACATGCAATTTTTAATACTGTCTTCAGGTAATACATCTGTGATTTTATCAAAGTATTTTGAGGACTTTGGTTCATACCTTTCATTGCTTAACGAGTAAGTATTTTCCTTAAAATTAAAAATCATTTCAGAGAAAGCCATACAAAATTTTAAAGCCAAAGATAATGTCAAATTGATTCTTGAAGTAATATTTTTCGAATATGATTTCAGTTGTCTATGCTTGGATTCGAATGGAAGCGTCCACATATATTTTAAGGGACCTGACATTTGAATAATTCTACAATAGTGGTTAAGGAGGTGATGCTTTGGTTTTAGAGTGTCGTTGAAATGTTTTGTATATTCTTTGTTATGGAATGTAATATGTTCTCTTAAATTTTCTATATCCGATTTAGTATATTCAGACAAAACTAATAAATCTAAAAGCTCTATAAGGTTTATGACGAATTCCCATAAGTTCCCTACCGTGTCCCCAATAATCAAGGGGAAAATGTGAGCAAACGTTAGCATTTCCCTTCCCGATAATTTCAGGTTGAACTTTTTTAAATTATGTATCTGAAATGGGGGAGATAAGTTCCCTACTTCACTCTCACCGTACGCAAATGTTTGCTTACGAATGTTCAAAAATTCTAAGTCAAATGCCTTGTTTTGAATATAATATAAAATTATATGACAAAATCCGTATTTAAAAACACCTTCAAAGATGTCATGAAGCAAATCAACAGAAAATTTTTCCGTTACGTGGAAATTATTGACGCTATTAAAAATGGAAAATTCCCTTATGCCAGTACTTTCTATATCATTCAAAGAAATATCATACGCGTAATTGTTTCTATTTCTCAATTGGGTCACATCTTCGACATAACTGAATTTAGCTTCATTTTTATCAATTTGACAAAAGCGGCAATAATGTTTCGAGGAAAATGAACGTGAAAATCCAAGAATATTGTTGAGCGCTAAGTTATCTCCAATAATCAATCCTAGACATAAATAAACTCTTTTATTTCCATTCGGCGTTTTAATTTCAATACCGTTTCTTTCCAAATCATTCAATAATTCCATTAGCTTATAAAATGATTTTCCGTTGCCAAATTTTTTAACATCTTGTGACTTAAAAAGTGCGGCTATAAAAATACTTTGAATCTTATGTATGTAGGATCCGGTTCATAGGTAGCTGCCTTTTGTTAGGCCGGCAACACCAAACCTAGTCTTGCAGAGGGCAACTCTGCCTACAGTCGTACCAATTTCACAATGGCCGACCTACTGCTAACAACCGTTTGATCTCGATTCGAAATTGCAAGTTCATTGTCAGCCGTCGCCGTGTTAACATTAAATAGTTTACCGAGTAAAAATTAGTGCTTGTGTTAAATCGACTAAAATAAGCCACATAAAATGTAATAGTAACGAACTAAGGCGAAACTAAATATTTGTGTTGAACGTAAAACTAAGGACTTAAACAATTGACTAAATAAAGCTAAGTAAAATGCGTTATTGTAATAAACTGAATGCAACCAAATATAAAACTACATAAACCTTTAAACTGTTGATGTGGAACTTTATTTAACAAAATCCTACAAAGTGCTGCCAGAATCGGGATTTCACAAAACAAAAAAAGCGCCTACATAGTAGAGAAAATAAAAGCGTTAAAAATAAAAATAAAAAAACTGAAGCAAATGTGAAAGCGTTAAAAGTTATAACGTTAGTTTATGATAACTAAGCATGGTGAGACACGCGCTCCACTAGTGCGATAAAATCAAAATTTATACTTGCGGCTGTTTTAATCGAGTCCCTAAACAAAAAAAAAGTACTCGATAATATCTAGGCCCGGCTGGCAGACTGTACCAAATAGCAGTCACTTCGTTGTACACCAAAACGGAATAGCAAATGAGCCGTTAATCAGCTATAAACGAATAAGCTGTACCACGCGACGGTACTTTGCTAGCAGAGGAGTACCAACCGACGCAGATTCACACAGAGCAGCGAAAAGTTCCGCAAGCAGAGGCGGTAGCAGCAGAGCAGCAACAAGTAAAGTAGCAGAGGTGGTGTGACTGGCAGCGAGGTGTAGCAGAAGAGGTGACAAATTTTATGTGTATATGGGCAAGAAGGTACGGTCATTTGAACACATTTTATATACATATATGTATTGTTAGTTTAAATCGGAATTTTTATGTACACGTTTGTTAAAACTTTTGAATATTTCTAATATCAAAGCTTGTTGTTTTTTATGTACATGGTGGTCCGGTGTTCTCATGCAAAAGGAAAAATAAGCAAAAAGATAGAATAGGGTAGTTCATAAATACGAAGAAATTGTTTGAAGCTTTGTACAAAATTAAATTGAGAAGCGTAAATATCTGAAAACGACCCCATTTCACATTAAGCTTTGCTGTACGTAAGCGGAAACGGTCGACAAATGGATCGCAGGGAAATTTTAGATCTAAATGTTGTAGGGTTGAGACAAAAGTTGTTGGAGTTAGGTCTAGCCACTACAGGTAGGAAAGTCACTCTGCAAGACCGGCTATTGGAGCATTTCGGCCTGAATGTTGATGGTGAGAGTGATGATGCGAACGGTGATGACGAGGTAGTTTCAGTTTACGACAACGCGGGTTCGTCTCCATCAAGAGCAATACCATGCAGTTTACCCACTCGTACTCCCTTCACCTTGCGCGACATAGAAGAGTCCTTAACATCGTTCAGTGGGTCAGGTTCGCCACAAATAGAGGAGTGGTTGGACGATTTTGAACAAAATGCTAGTGCGGTGCAGTGGAACGAACTCCAAAAGTTCATATACGCAAAGCAGCTTCTCAAAGGAGCTGCAAAATTGTTTATACGCAGTCAGCGTTGCGTAATCAGTTGGAGTTCGTTAGTGCAAGCACTGAAATCTGAATTTGGTTCAAAGGTTTCTGCGATAGAAGTACATAGGGCCTTAATGAATAGACGCAAACGGGGTAGCGAGGACTACCGAGAATACCTCTACTCTTTAATGGAAATAGGTAAGCCAATTTCGCTCGATGAGATGAGCCTCATCGAATATTTTATTGAAGGTATACCAGATTCCAAACAGAACAAAATGAACCTTTATCTAGCGAAGACGGTATCTGAGTTAAAGGAGCAAATTTTAGTTTACGAAAAGATTAGGACGAGCCGCCATCAAGCGACCACCTCGAACCAAAACCGAGTAAGCACAGGAGATAAGTCTTTGGCGAGTCAGGGTGCACGAAGAGAAGGCGGGAAAAAGTGTTTTAAGTGCAGTAGCACATCTCATCTAGCCAAAGATTGTCGAGAACCCTTTAAGTGCTTTAGATGTGGAAAACCTGGACACCGGTCAGCTGACTGTCCGAGCGTACCCGCTGCCATTAAGATGGAAAGCCACAATGCAAATCCACTGGGTTGTCGTAAGCTTAGCACGGCGGGTAAGTGTCTATTTGTTGACGTGACCTGCGACCAGGTAACTTTTTCCGCGTTGATCGACACCGGGTGCGATCTCTGTCTAATGCGCTACGACACCTTGCTCAGACTGGACGAAGATATCGAGCTAGATAAAGACAGACGTCGTTTGGTCGGTGTAGGAGAGGGCGGCTTAACTACTCTAGGCAGTTTTACCAAATCGGTCATGGTCGACGGAATAGTATTGGAGGTTACGTTCCATGTCACCAGGGAGCGCGATATGACGTACGCGGCTGTGATCGGCAATGATATATTGAAGCAGGTAACCTTGGTTGTCAGTGAGGATCGGGTGGAATTCAAGCCAAATACGAAGGCTAACGCACTACCATGTAGCGCTCTGGGCGAAAACCCAACGACAGGGTCTGAATTATGGGAAGAATTCGGAGAGTTATGTGTAGCTGTAGCGGCTGAAAATGGCGAGCGTGAGTTGGAGATGCCACACCTCAGCTGGGATAAGGCAGGTATAGTGAATAAAATGGTGAACTCGTATACGCCGAAGAAAATGCAGCGGTCTCCAGTGGAGATGAAGATCTTGTTGACCGACGATGTACCCGTTTATTCAGGACCAAGGCGAATGTCGTATGTGGACAGACGCATTGTTGACGAGCAGGTGGCACAATGGTTGGAAGAAGGAGTTGTCCAGCGCAGCAAGTCGGAGTATGCCTCACCTATCGTGCTGGTGTCAAAGAAGGACGGGGGCAAACGGCTTTGTTGCGACTACAGACGGTTGAATGATAAGATTGTGCGGGACAACTTTCCAATGCCACTAATCGATGATGTAGTTGAACGGTTACATGCGGCAAATGTCTTCACCACACTGGACCTCGTTAACGGTTTCTTCCACGTGCCAGTTGAACCCAGCTCGAGGAAGTACACATCGTTCGTCACCCATAACGATCAGTACGAGTTTCTGTATGTCCCGTTCGGTATATCAAACTCCCCGGCCGTGTTTTCCCGTTTTATTTTTGCCGTTTTCCGTGAACTGATCCAAGATGGAACTGTCGTCGCCTACATGGACGACCTCATCATTCCCACTAAGGATTTAGATGAGGGTGTCCAAAAGTTGAAGACTGTTTTGGATCGGGCTGAGCAGTATAATCTGCGGTTCCGATGGGAGAAGTGCCAGTTCCTCCAGACCACCGTTGAGTTTTTGGGGTACATAATAGAAAGGGGAACCATTAAGCCGTCGGAAGCCAAAACCAGGGCCGTCGAGAAGTTTCCCGTACCGCGCGATCGCAAATCGGTTCAGCGTTTCTTAGGGTTGACCTCGTATTTTAGGCGCTTCATAGAGGGGTACGCAGTGGTCGCTAAACCACTGTCGGACCTCCTACGTCGTGATACGAAGTTCGCCATGAAGGAAGAGCAGCTATTGGCATTCGAGCAGTTGAAGGCAGCACTGGTGAAGGCCCCCGTGTTACGGTTGTATAACCCCAAAGCTCAAACGGAAGTGCACACTGACGCGTCCATGTACGGTTACGGGGCGGTTCTACTCCAGAAGGACGTTGACGATCAGCAGTTTCACCCCATACAGTACATGAGTCGGAAAACGACGGAAACCGAGGAGAAGTACCACTCCTACGAGTTGGAAGTGCTGGCCATAGTGGGAGCACTTAAAAAGTGGCGAGTGTACCTGTTGGGGCTGAAATTCAAGATCGTAACGGACTGCAACGCCTTCGCGATGACGATGCGTAAACGGGATATCCCACTACGGGTGTCTCGTTGGGCGCTCTTCCTGCAGGATTTCTCGTACGAGATAGAATACCGTAGTGGTAGCAAGATGAGGCACGTGGACGCTTTAAGTCGTGTCTCCTGCCTCATGCTGGAGGACTCGCTACAACATCGGTTGCGGCAAGCGCAGTTGATGGACCCCTGGATAAAGGCGATTGTGAAGGTGCTCGAAAAGGATGTTTACGAGGACTTTTATCTTAAACACGGAGTATTGCACAAAGATCCCATTAAGGAACTGGTTGTCGTACCCGCTACGATGGAAGAGGAGTTAATAAGTCGCTCATAATCAGGGTCATTTCTCTCCAAAACGAACCCAAGAGGCAGTAGAAAAGACCTTATATATTCCACAGTTGTACAACAAGGCATCGCGAATCGCGAAGAGTTGCGTTGAGTGTATCGTCGCAGAGGCTAAAACAGGGAAGAAGGAAGGGTTTTAGCGCCGATAGGGAAGGAGGACAAACCTCTGGGGACCTATCATATCGATCATCTCGGGCCCATGGAGTTGACATCGAAGCACTATAAGTATATTTTCGTTGTTGTGGATGCTTTCTCCAAGTTTGTGTGGCTGTACGCATCTAGGAACACTGCAGCTGAGGGTGTCGTAAACCAACTGAAATGGCAGGCAGCGACGTTCGGGAACCCAAAGCGTATCATATCGGATAGGGGATCGGCGTTTACCTCGAATGCATTTAAGGAGTATTGCGAGCTGGAGGGAATTCAGCATCTACTGATAGCAACGGGCGTTCCTCGGGGAAACGGCCAGGTAGAACGCATTCACAAAATAATCGTCCCCATGTTGTCGAAGTTGTGCGCTGGTGACCCGAGTCAATGGTACAAACACCTCGAAATAGTGCAGCAAACTATCAACAGCACACCGCCACGTAGCACTAAAGTAACGCCCTTCAGGCTACTTACAGGGGTCGAGATGCGAGTGAATGTCGTTCCTGAGTTGCAGGAGTTACTGGATGAAGCGGCCATCAGAGATTTAGACTCAGAGCGAGAGCAAGCTCGGAAGGAGGCGCAGGAGAATATAGCCAAAATTCAGCAAGAGAATCGTAGGTCCTTTGATAAAGGTCGTAAAGAAGTAGTAAAGTATCGGGTAGATGAGCTCGTCGCCATTAAGCGTACTCAGTATGGTTCGGGGCTGAAGCTGAGGGGAAAATTTCTAGGCCCTTACAAGGTTACTAGAGTCTTGGCTAGGGACCGGTACGAAGTCCGCAAGGTAGGGGACCACGAGGGTCCGGGTAGCACTATAACGGTCGCCGAACATATGAAGAAGTGGGAGCCTACAACCGAATCACCGCGGGCGTCATCATTCGAGCCGAATGATGAGTCAGGAGGGCCGAATGTAGGATCCGGTTCATAGGTAGCTGCCTTTTGTTAGGCCGGCAACACCAAACCTAGTCTTGCAGAGGGCAACTCTGCCTACAGTCGTACCAATTTCACAATGGCCGACCTACTGCTAACAACCGTTTGATCTCGATTCGAAATTGCAAGTTCATTGTCAGCCGTCGCCGTGTTAACATTAAATAGTTTACCGAGTAAAAATTAGTGCTTGTGTTAAATCGACTAAAATAAGCCACATAAAATGTAATAGTAACGAACTAAGGCGAAACTAAATATTTGTGTTGAACGTAAAACTAAGGACTTAAACAATTGACTAAATAAAGCTAAGTAAAATGCGTTATTGTAATAAACTGAATGCAACCAAATATAAAACTACATAAACCTTTAAACTGTTGATGTGGAACTTTATTTAACAAAATCCTACATGTATAATAGAAGTTGGTGCTGTCGGAAAGGAATAATATACACCTAAAACTGACGAACTATGGGATCCTAAGGGATTGTTAATTTCGAAGTCATCGAAATATAGAAAATATGGAACGACGAACTTATTATCAAAGTTTTTTATTTTAGTTTGCCAAATATCGCCATTTACAAAATTCTTTAGAACGTCATTACTTGATAAGTTCTGCGCATTTTCATTAAAACCATCGTACATGCCTGGCAATTCTAAAAACTTTTTTATTTGAAATTTAACTGGAAAAAGCACGCCCTTTATCAGTGCTGCATCTAATTGGTTTACATGTCTGGTTTCTAAGCAGCTTATTGAATTATTAAGGGTGATAACTTGTGGGATTTCATATAAATCTAGTTCTTTGAGAGTTTTAATAAATTTATATTCTGAGTTAAATTGATCAAATGGATCACTACATATAGAGACAATCTTTTCAATATCGCTTCTAATACCGTCTTTACTTAAAGAATCAAAATTTTGCAATAACTTGTTCAACTCATTCTTTAAAGGACACAGAATCATATTTTTGACATCTCTTTGCAACTCAACAGTTTCTTTTCTAGGACAATGTTTTTTTGGATATTGCTTCATTGACAATTTAAGGCAACCATCTCTTAAAGTAATTTGATTATAATTAGAACTGCTTAAGCTACTTAAATCAGCTATGCTATCAGAATGTATATCTGTTACAAAATTAGGTACGATTGAAGTAGTATAAGGTGAGCGGTCAACACTTAGATCTTCACTGTTTGATAAAGTAATTTTATATCTTTTTTTTCATTTCTCATATGTCTACAAAGTGTTTTAAGATTCGTAAATGATTGGTTACAAGTTGTATACCCACATTTATATATATCGTTCTGTGATAAACAATGAATAATTTTGAAATGCTTAAATAAATTTTCACTTTCTTCAAAAGATTGTGCACATACAAAACATTTAATATGCACCCCCATTTTTAATTGCTAGTATTATATATAAATTAATTATTGTTTAAATCATTTAATACTGCACATAAAGCACTACTTTTTTCATGTGATTTCAAGGCAATGTCATTGCTGAATAAAAAGCCAAATAGACTTGCATTCGGAAGGATATTTAAGATTGAGTACATGGAATATCTTAAAGCACACATCGACACATTTTATGACGTTATCAAACTTATAAAATATATTGGCAAAATATACAAAATACTCTTTACACTCAAAAATGTCTCTTCCGATAGCACATATAATGGGTTGAATGGTGTTTTTCTCCTTATAATTCTCATCAATCATTAATTTTAACTTGGATTGAAGTTCAGAATTTGTTGCTGCGCATATTAAAAAACTATTCCTTGAATCAGCAATAGTAGCTTTGACTAAATGTTTTTTGTTTGTTTGCTTGCACGTTTTATATTTTCGGCTGGTTGGAACTAAAACTGCGTGTAGAAGATAGCATATAACAGAGTCCGCTGCATCTAAAATGTAAAAACTTATCAATAAAATATTTAAGTTTATTTCATATAAATACCGGGTGGAAATTTTTCTTCTTTAAAAAGCTTACTGGTAGCCAGACTGTGCGAATCTTTTATATAAATGCCAAATAGACGGCGGACCGCTTGCCTAAAATTTTCCCATTTTTCGAACAACAAATTTTTTTTCTCTGGATACAATTTGTGAAAGTCCGCTTCTATCTAGAAATTAAACATGAAATTACAATAAATAATTATTCATGATGGGAGGTTTAGCAAAAACATCGAAGATATATATATGTGTTTTGTGTTAACATTATATTTTGAGTTTTAAACTCGAATTACCAATAAATGTCCAAAACTCTGCTTATATAGGGGCCATTCTTCAAAATAATACTTAGATCTGTATCATCTTCCAGCATTTGACGTCTTTCTTCAAAAGTTAGTTCCCATTTAATTTGCACTTCATCAAAAGGCTCGACGTTATATTTAAGCCACGATTTCTCTTGAGTAAAGTCTAAAAAAGAATTGAGACATTTTTTACGTACAGTGCCGAACATAAATATTGGCACACCTTATTTTTGCTATTTTCAGTACCTAATTCCTGTTCAGTAAAATTATTTTAAATAATTTTGTCAAAAACTATGTATTAATATTCGATGAAAAACTATAAACTTTGTTTTAAAATTTTTGCAGAATTCGTGAAAACTCGGCAAACTTTCAACTTTTTTCTCAGAATTTGTTAGACACCCATAAAAATTTTTTAATTGTATTTTTTTGTATATGGAAAAAAGTGCCTAAGCAAATTTTATAGTTTTTGCATTGAATCTTAATACGTATACATACATAGTTTTTGACAAAATTATTTAAAACAATTTTACTGAACAGGAATTATAAAAAATATCAAAAATACGGTGTGCCCATATTTGTGTTCAGCATTGTATATTTTGTTTCAATAAAATTATTGCAACAAACCTCAAAATCGTTATGAGAATTTACCAAAACTGGTGAAAATTGCAAAAGTCTACCCGAACGGATATTCTAGGTATAATGGGCCATATTAATAAAAAATAAGCTTTTTCTCAAGATTTGAAAATTTTGACGTAAATTTGTATGAAGAAAGTTTCAAGAATTTAGTAAAAGGCCTGGAAACTTAAGCAAAAGCAATTACTCAATTTTTATTAATATGGTCCAAAGTATGAAAAAGTAAATGCTTACATTGACACGAATTGTTATTTTTCGCCTTTCGCGGTTCCTTTTCGGTGAGGTTTTTAGATATAATGCCGTCTGAGCTTTAATAAAGTGCTGTGATATTTAGTATATAAAGATCCGCCTGGTTTCTTCCCTTTTTTATGTATGTAATAAATGTCCTTATAAAAGCGAAGTTCCTCAAATTATTTTCAAAATAATGACACCAAATTATACTACATACCTTCGATTCACTTAAAAATAAAGTTGAAATTTGGCCGGACAGTGATTCGAAGATTTTTGGGCTTGCTCTTACATCGGATGATATTAAATAGGTTGCGATAGTAGCTGCAAGCAATTTTCTGTATTTTGGACTAAGAACTTTCGTTTTATTGTAGTACTCTAAAATTTGCTTTCCACTGGCTGATTCGCCCAAAATGTCTGCAAGCGTTTTCTAGATGTTTGTAAATTATCTACATATGTAAATTAATTTTATGAACAGCAATGTATACCTCTGTAAAAGTCGAATTTGAAGATGCGCATCCACTACATTGATCTGCTTGCAAATGAACGCCCTGTAAAAAGAATATCATTGTAGCGTCATTGCATGTGTGTAAATGCTCATATTTTACATATTAGCTCTTCGACTTGCCAATTAACAAGATTATGCTCAAATATAACTCTCTGTCCAAATTGTGCAGTCCCAATCAACGTATCCAAATGACTTGGCTTCAGCAGCAACAACGATTCCCTTTTGAAGCCGGCGTCTGAATAAAAAGTGCATTGTAATCGAAAAGGAAAACACATACAACACTTAAATATGTATCTAACTTACCACGAAAAATGCTAAGAAATATTTCACCATTCAATTTTAATAATATTTCTTCTAATTCTGCCATTTATATTCATAAATTTATATTTTTTGCCGAGCTAAAACAAAACAACACGTATTACGAAGAAAATTGCAAGAAATGTCTGCTATTGCTTGCAAACGGTAAATTCAGAGTTACCATATGATTAGATTGAAGCGCGTTAGAAAACATGTTGGTACATTTCGGGTACATATCTATACTATAATAAAACTGTAGAAAAGTCGTGTCTGTACATTGAAAATTTCTTCGAAAAAATGACTGAGGATGACTTGAGGAATGTTATAGAGTCCATCTCAACCATTTTTAGAATTATTGTCTGTCTGTTTGTCCGTTTGAACCTAAGGATCTCGGAAACTAAGAAACGGATTTTAATGAGACTTTTTCTGGCGGACAGCTTGAAGCTTAGAAGGAGCCCTAAACTTTATTTTATCAAAATCGCCCATTAAACAAAAAAGATATAGTCATTTTAAATGAGGTACCTATGAAATTTTTTTTTGTAAATAGATTTCTATGAAGAAAAATTCGCTTTGTTTGTCAAAAAAATAACAAAGCGTGCCTCTCACAAATGTTTGTTTAGCATTTTTTTTTTGTAATTTCAGCTAAATCAGAAATCAAAGGCATAGGTACAGTGGCGTACCAAAAAATTTGGGAAATAAAATTTTTAAATCTATTCATCCATTCACTTATCTATCTATACTATAATAAAACTGTAGAAAAGTCGTGTCTGTACATTGAAAATTTCTTTGAAAAAATGACTGGGGATGACTTGAGGAATGTTATAGAGTCCATCTCAACCATTTTTAGAATTATCGTCTGTCTGTTTGTCTGTTTGAACGTAAGGATCTCGGAAACTAAGAAACAGATTTTAATGAGACTTTTTCTGGTGGACAGCTTGAAGCTTAGAAGGAGCCCTAAACTTTATTTTATCAAAATCGCCCAATAAACAAAAAAGACATAGTCATTTTAAGTGAGGTACCTATGAAATTTTTTTTTGTAAATAGATTTCTATGAAGAAAAATTCACTTTGTTTGTCAAAAAAATAACAAAGCGTGCCTCTCACAAATGTTTGTTTAGCATTTTTTTTTTGTAATTTCAGCTAAATCAGAAATCAAAGGCATAGGTACAGTGGCGTACCAAAAAATTTGGGAAATAAAATTTTTAAATCTATTCATCCATTCACTTATCTATCTATACTATAATAAAACTGTAGAAAAGTCGTGTCTGTACATTGAAAATTTCTTTGAAAAAATGACTGGGGATGACTTGAGGAATGTTATAGAGTCCATCTCAACCATTTTTGGAATTATTGTCTGTCTGTTTGTCCATTTGAACGTAAGGATCTCGGAAACTAAGAAACGGATTTTAATGAGACTTTTTCTGGCGGACAGCTTGAAGCTTAGAAGGAGCCCTAAACTTTATTTTATCAAAATCGCCCAATAAACAAAAAAGATATAGTCATTTTAAGTGAGGTACCTATGAAATTTTTTTTTGTAAATAGATTTCTATGAAGAAAAATTCACTTTGTTTGTCAAAAAAATAACAAAGCGTGCCTCTCACAAATTTTTGTTTAGCATTTTTTTCCAATTTCAGCTAAATCAGAAATCAAAGGCATAGGTACAGTGGCGTACCAAAAAATTTGGGAAATAAAATTTTTAAATCTATTCATCCATTCACTTATCTATACTATAATAAAACTGTAAAAAAGTCGTGTCTGTACATTGAAAATTTCTTTGAAAAAATGACTGGGGATGACTTGAGGAATGTTATAGAGTCCATCTCAACCATTTTTAGAATTATTGTCTGTCTGTTTGTCTGTTTATATGTTTGTCTGTTTGAACGTAAGGATCTCGGAAACTGAGAAACAGGTTTTAATGAGACTTTTTCTGGTGGACAGCTTGAAGCTTAGAAGGAGCCCTAAACTTTATTTTATCAAAATCGCCCAATAAACAAAAAAGATATAGTCATTTTAAGTGAGGTACCTATGAAATTTTTTTTGTAAATAGATTTCTATGAAGAAAAATTCACTTTGTTTGTCAAAAAAATAACAAAGCGTGCCTCTCACAAATTTTTGTTTAGCATTTTTTTTTTTTTTCAATTTCAGCTAAATCAGAAATCAAAGGCATAGGTACAGTGGCGTACCAAAAAATTTGGGAAATAAAATTTTTAAATCTATTCATCCATTCACTTATCTATACTATAATAAAACTGTAGAAAAGTCGTGTCTGTACATTGAAAATTTCTTTGAAAAAATGACTAGGGATGATTTGAGGAATGTTATAGAGTCCATCTCAACCATTTTTAGAATTATTGTCTGTCTGTTTGTCCGTTTGAACGTAAGGATCTCGGGAACTAAGAAACGGATTTTAATGAGACTTTTTCTGGCGGACAGCTTGAAGCTTAGAAGGAGCCCTAAACTTTATTTTATCAAAATCGCCCAATAAACAAAAAAGATATAGTCATTTTAAGTGAGGTACCTATGAAATTTTTTTTTGTAAATAGATTTCTATGAAGAAAAATTCACTTTGTGTGTCAAAAAAATAACAAAGCATGCCTCTCACAAATTTTTTTTAGCATTTTTTTCCAATTTCAGCTAAATCAGAAATCAAAGGCATAGGTACAGTGGCGTACCAAAAAATTTGGGAAATAAAATTTTTAAATCTATTCATCCATTCACTTATCTCTAATAAAACTCTGGAAAAGTTGAAAAAATGACTGGGGGTGACTTAGGGAATGTTGCAGGGTCCATGTGAACCATTTCTAGAATTATGGTCTGTCTGTTTGTCCGTTTGAAAGTAAGCATCTCGGAAACTGAGAAACGGATTTTAATTAGACATTGCCTGGTGGACAGCTTGGAGCCCTAAACTTTATTTTATCTAATCGCCCAATAAACAAAAAAGATATAGTCATTTTAAGTGAGGTACCTATGCAATTTTTTTTTGTAAATAGATTTATATGAAGAAAAATTCACTTTGTTTTTCAAAAAAAAAAAAAAAAACAAAGCGCGCCTCTCACCTGGAATAAAACTCTAGAAAAGTTGTGTCTGCACATTGGAAATTCCTTGGCTAAAATTACTGAAAGTGACGAAGGGAATGTTATAGAGTTCATCTGAACTATTGTTATATTTTTTGTCTTCATTTTTATCAATGGGTATCAATGTAGGAGCAGATGAGGTACTGACGTTAAGGAGATGGAAGGAAGGAAGTATTTCGGAAAAACTCTACTGGAATTGCCAACAGAGATAGGGGCTTAACCCAAACATACGTGACAGAAAGGAATATGACATAGGAAAGAAAGCCAAGGAAAAGAGGTTGATGAAGAGGAATTGGACCCGAGAATAAGGTTGGCAAAAGCGAAAAAATTGTTTCAATAGAAATTAGTACCACCCTAAAATACAGATCCACCCGGACAACGTCGGGTTCCCTGCTAGTGTATAAATAAATAGGGGGAAAGTCACAGTCGATATAAAATGTGATTTTAAGTTAGTTAGAACTTTTGAAACAATTTTATATGTGCTATCTGTCAAAAATTCTTCAAATAAATTAAAATCACATTTTATTTCGACTATGACTATGCCCAATATTGTCTAATAACCGATTCTAAAAAATGTTACTTATGGTAGGATTCGCTTGAAATTTGGTGTGTAGATAGGTGTGCCAATATTTTCTCAGAAATATACAGTACTTTTACAAAATTATATGAAAAAATATAGCACATGCAAATTTTATCCTACCGAGCGTTTTTTTTGCAGCTCGTGTCAAAAAAAGGCTTGATATCGTATTTTAAGAAAAAGAAATTTCATTTTATTACTTTTTCTAAGCAGTTGGTTTATAATTATGCATTTTTGTTTACTTCATGCAACAAATTCGTGATAAGCAAATAATATTTCTTATTTTTTTCGTATTCAAAATTTAAATAAATTATGTATATATTAAAAGTTCTCTTTTAATTAGGGATGTACCCGCCAGTTTTTTTTTTTTTTTTTGCCATTCATAGAAATAGTATGTGCTGATTGGTTGTTATTATGATACGTATTTTAAATACTTAATCATCTTTTTTTTAATTTTTTGAAAAAGCGCCACAGACAAAACTTAAGCCTGCTTTTTCCAATAAATTTAAATTAATGCGATTAAATATTTTATATTCATATCATTTTTCAGGTACGTAAAAAATAGCAAACTTTTATAGTTGACTGTATTATCACAAACTAGCAATAACATAATAGACTGCAACTCTTTATGCCCTTACAGTAATAGAGCTGCTAGTACACCCTTTGATTTCACGTTGCATTTTTGTATACTTTGGATATTTTGTATATGATAAGTGGCAACAGTGGCATCAAATCAGAACCACGAAGGAAAAGGCATACATCAAAATGTGCACCATGGTTGCATATTTCATGTAATTTTTTTCACATTTCATAGAAAAATTACTCATTCTGGAGATTTTCTAGTGATTTTAAAAGTCTTCAAAATAGAGAAAGTTTTTCTTTGTTAGAGAGATGGGTTTTTTTCTGAGTGCAGATGAGGTGCTTCACCGTTTCCTCTTCCTCATCATCTTTGCAGCTCCTACAGCATCGTCGATAGGGCACCCCTTCTGCGTGCCTACCAATAAGGCAGTGCCCAGTTAGAACACCTATTAATATTGAGATTTCTCTCCTTCTTAGGGCGTGAATGCTTCTAGATCTTTTATGATCCCATTTCGGCAGGTTTGTTTGGATGTCCGGCAACTTGGGGATTGTTGCCACCTTTCGTTGGCTTGGAGTACACACTCCGTCAAGCCAACGAAAAGTAGCAACAATCCCCAGGGTGCCGGACATCCAAACAAACGTGGCCAAAATGGGATCATAAAAGATCTAGAGGGATCATAAAAGATCTGAATGCAGTTACAGAATTTCCATTTGATTTTCAGTAAAATACAATTGACATTCAGAAAATTACAATTGATATTCAGAAAACTTTCTGAATATAAACTGAAAAAGGTGTAGTATGATTTCAACCCGAGTTTCATACATACTTGCATACTAGTACGAACCAGGATTTTTCTGACTAGTATTATTTCGCCCAGCAAATTATAGTTGTATACTAGTATGTTTTCTGATTAGATTGGCATTGATTGGTTTAAGGGTAATCAGCAAAGAACTAGTATAAAAACATCCATAAAATGTATAGTAAACGAGCTAGGTGTCTGCTGAGTAGTTTGGAATTGATTAGTTTGAAGGTAGTCAGAAATTAACTAGTATGAATACACCACACAATTTTTAGGCGTAGAACTATAATGTTGCTGAGTAGTTTGGCAATGTCTGGCTTAAAGGAAATCAGAAATGATCTAGTATGAATACACCACAAAATGCATAGTCAATGAACTAGAATTTTCGCTAAGTAGTTTGGCATTGAACGGTTTAAAGCTAATCAACAATGAACTGGTATCCATATGCTACAAAATGTATAGTCAATGAACTATATTGTTTGCTGAGTAGTTTGGCATTGACTGGTTTAACGCTAATCAGCAATGAACTAGTATGCATACGCCACAAAATGTATAGTCAATGAACTAGAATTTTCGCTGAGTAGTTTGGCATTGACTGCTTTTAAAACTAATCAACAACGAACTGGTAGGCATATGCCACAAAATGGTTAGTCAATGAATTTGACTGCAGGGTAATTGCTTTGTATTTTGTGTGTTCTTCATCTTGTTCGTTTTGATTACTGGGCCTACCATAAGAAATTCGTTCAGTGATAACCCTTTTTGAGGCTTCGCTGAGGCGTCAAAAACTACTCGCAATTTGGTGGATGTGCTTGCCGGCTTAAGAACGGCATGGTGTGGTAGAAAGTAACCATTTTTGTCATTTTCGCGAGATGTCGTTGTGGTCATGTGACCCTGTGCCTCGTAGTCATGCATGAAGGCTGTATATTGGGCGTTAAAATTGGAATCGGAACGAAACAGACGTTCCATAGCATGTAAGCGATTGATAGCAATATCGCGTGTTTTCCCGAGGGATGAAACAAGCGGAGTAAAGGGCAACCTGACGACGAAACGCCCATCGAGGCGTATAGTGTGGGTTTGACAAAAATGTTTTTCTATAGGATTTTCCGTAACTTCATTTGTGACTGCACCATCAGTGAGGCTTTCTTGTTCCCAAAAGCCTCTTAAGAGGTGATCAAGATCTGTGACAGACACCTTTAACACACGTATCTCAGTTGCTGGTTATATGCTTTCAGTGCTACCAGCCACAACCCAACCGAATAGTGTAGCGATTAATGCCTGCGAGGGGTGTGTTACTTGGCCATCGATGAATGCTTGAAATACGACATCGACACCCAATAAAATATCGATTGCAGCGGGTTGATCGAAATAGGGATCTGCTAAATTTAGCTTTCTGAAGAATTCTATACTAGCTTCTTCTAGCAATTAGAGAACTTGCACTCTGTTAGATTGTGTTTAGCGCATAGGCAATTGGGACATATGCCGTGTGTACTTACAAATTCATTTCTAGAAGGTATTGACAATTCTTTAAACAGCGAGCATTGGTAGAGTGCGTGATTTTGTTTGCATTTCGGGCACGAAGGAAATGAAGCTGCGAGAGTACGACTCTTTGCACCTTTGAATGGCGCCAGCTTTTGCTCGTTTCGAGAGCAATCTTCGAATTTCTCCTTTTCAGCTATAAGCTCGCTTAGGAATGTGAGAAATTGTTGAAATGTTGGCTCCTCAATTTTTTTGGTTTCGCGCGCCCAAGCTAACTTAGAGGCTTCGTCCAGTTTTTTTAATATGTGGTATAGTAACACCTTTGACCATGACAGCACAGGTTGCTTTAAGACTTGTAATGCATTATAATTTTCGTTTGACGCAAATTAAAATTGTTTGAGAGAGTCGAGGCTTCCCGTTTTAAATGGTGGGTGTTCGAATAACTTTCGTAGATGGGCATCAACAATGAGAGACGTTTTGTAGTATCGCTCACATAATAGCGCCCATGCCTTTTCGAAGTTGTCATCACTGGGCGACAGATGCTTAGTTATCGACAATGCTTCACCCTTCAGTCTGCCTTGTAGATATTCCATTTTTTCAATGCCAGCTAAATCCTTGCGATATTTTATAATTTCGGCGAACTAATCCCTAAAACGAACCCAATCATCGAACACGCCCGTGAATTCGGGAATGGATAGTTCTGGTAAAGTAGTCTTCATAATGCTTCGACTAGGAGTGATTTCCTTTTGTATCGATGTCGTTGACAATTTTTCCAGTAGCAATACTTTCCAGAGCGGCTCCTATGCTTGTGTTGTTCATTTCATCATGTTGGAAGGGAGGACCGATCGAGGGCGCGGCTTCGTCTGAACATTTTTGCTTTGAAGCTATTGGTCTTCAAACTTATCATTGGATAATGCCGTCTATCTTTGCATAACGCACTTTGATATCGGCAATTGTGCACTCGGGTTTTTGTATATAATTCTCTATACGGGTAATTTGAGCCTTAATCGAGATTCTTTGACGCATTAATGAATCCATGGATCCGGCTCGTTTGGATCAACTATGGACGATTCACGAAATATTACACGATTTTATTTGCACTTGCATGTGCTTCGCGAACTTTATTACTATAATAAACCGGATGTAATTACAAGAAAAACAAATGTACGTATCAAACAAACAAATGTCATTACAGTGACTAAAGAAAACAAGAATAACTAAGATATACAATAAATGAATAAGATCAGCAGCGTTGCATTTGATGGTAGCGATATCGTAAACATCGTCGATTTATAAAAGACTATGCTAATATATCTAAACCCCTTACTAGATATTTAAGAGGTGATAATGGCCATATTAAGCAATAGAAGTATGTAAAAATTTCTTTAGATGATTAAGCAAGAAGAGCATTTGAAAAATTAAAATCTATTTTGGCTTCTGAAGATGTGTTACTTCAGCATACGGATTATTCAAAGCCTTTTGAAATAACAACAGATGCTTCCTCAGTTGCCTTAGGAGCTGTATTATCACAAAATGGTAGACCTATTACCAGGGTTCGGAATTATTCATTTATGAAGATTCAAGTACGTTCTTTTGCATTCGCATTCACGAACATGAACAATAAAAAAAAAAATTTGCATTCGCGTTCGTGAATCAGAACGTATAAAAAATCCACACCATTCACGTTCATGAATGCATTCGTGCATCATTCATAAATGCCTTCACGAATCTATATATGCACGTACTTCTTGCCGCTCATCTTCATATATGTATGCATATGTGGCGTGAATAATTCACGAAGGCATTTAAGAACGTGCATTGAATGCATATTTTGTATGGCATATTCGCAGAGGATTGTAGTAGAAAATTTGAAAAATGCTATTGTGAGTATACCGACAGAAATGTGAACCAAAAAAAAAAAACTTTTGACGGTACTTCTAGGTTTTATTCAGGGATATGAAGGACCTTCTTAGGGGCCATTTCTATAATTTTTCGGGACCATTTTGGAATTGTTGTCGGGACCATTTCGGGATTATTTTCAGGACTTTTCGGGATTGTCTTCGGGTCTTTTTCGGGATTGTTTTCGAGATTATTCCGGGAATTTTTCGGGATTGGTTTTTAATCATTTCGTGATAATTTTGGGATTGTTTTCGGATTATTGCAGGATTGTTTTTGGAACTTTTCGGGATTGTGTTTGGGACTTTTCCTAACCATTTCGGGATGATTTTCGGGCCATTTCATGTTCATAGAGTTCTTAACCATTTCAAGATAAAATTTCGGGATGAAGTTTTGTGCAAGCACACTACCTTAAATTATCATCATCTGCATTTAAATTCAATCATCATCTGCATGCTTACATATGTACCTACATTAGAGTGTACCACCAAAAAAAAGTCGGCCGTACCTCCCCTCATATGAAGTGTTTTTAAAAGACATTTAAAAAAAGTTGTATTTTTTTTCTGGCAACCCTAGAAGTCGCCCAATTGTATTTTTTTCATATCTTCGACATTTTTTGTCGGATTTTAATGTGTGGTACCACAACGAAACGCATGAGCTCAATGAACTTTCTTGCAGTGGCGTGCCTTCCATATAAGCCGAAAAGCCCGGCTTGCCTAGCTAATCCCCTATGAGCTACAATATGTATGTTCATTTGGCTTCTTAAAAGGATATCCGGTTTTTATTTCCCTGCCTGCCACATACTACCAAATAGCTGTTAATAGCATGGAAACATACCTACAGCTTTTCCTGCCACCTGCCGGCTGATAGCTCATTTACATAAAATTATTTCAGTGCGTGATGGCCATCTCTTACTTACTTACTTAAACAGCCTTTAACCTCCTAGGCAATGACGGCTATCTCGCTTTTACTTATTGGCTTTTACGGGTCTTTCAAAACCAGTACGAAACTGCGTACTGAAGCAATCGTTTTTTTTGAATTTGGTATTAATTTTATATGAAACTTTGAAGCTGGCTTCTGGCTGGTGTTACCGTACGCTATAAATGCTTACGATAAAACGAAAATGAAATTTGTTTATGTATGTATCTACAATTTTAAAGGCGCTACTCAAAAATTATTGCCGCATATTTTAAAGTAGAAAAAAAAAGAATTCAATAGTGGTAGGTGCTGTAATTTTTTTTTATTTGCTAGGCACTATAAAACTTAAAAAATATATTTAAGATTTCTTAGCTTCTGCAATGTACCTAAATGGGAAATAGTGCGAATAAAACGTTTCCCTTGGATTGGAAAAGCTTACAAAATCTGCAAACAATAATGTGCCTATTAGCGGAACCTAAAAGTTTAAAATTTTCCCCGTCTGCAAAAGTCGATAAATATCCGGAACTCTTCTTTGTCTGAAATGTTCTCTGGTAGCAGTAAGTGCTTTCGTTGGGGTTATAAAGACTGGGGCTTGCCTCGGTTGATACTCGTAGGCACGCCACTGCTTTCTTGAGGAAAAACCTCCTCTTTGAGACGAAAATATTGCTGTGTCAAACTTTAAAATCCGACAACAAAGGCCAAAGATTTGAAGAAAATGTAATTGGGCGACATCTAGGGTTGCCACAAAAAAAAAACATTTTTTTTAAATGTTTTTCAAAAACACTTCGTATGAGGGGAGGTACGGCCGAATTTTTTTTTGCCTGTAAGCCCGAGACGCTCTAATGTACATGTTCAAAAATTGTTTACGCGAGATTTTTCGGATACACACACATTCATACCTACCTACATAGAACACATGCTATTGTTCTACTAACTAGCCTTGTGGTTTTCCGCAAACAAAAAAAAAGCAGAAATGCGAGCGCTGTAATACATATACATGTATGTGGGTATGTACACGCGTATACCTACACCCCAGCAAAAAACGAGCACCAAAAACTAAAACGTTTGAAAAAATCTATTCTCAACTTTTTCTCAGATTTTGTTTACATAACAGGATGATTTGTTGAACTATAATAATTAAAACATATTATATAAAATTCAACCGCATAAATGAAAACTCGCGTTTTATTAAAATAGGTATTAGTTTTGCATTATTGGCAAATCTGAATAAATATTTCAATGATAGCAACTGGATTTCGTTCCGTTATGCTCAGTTTGAGAAAGGTTTAGAAAACAATATTTCTCAATTTCAAAATAAAGGAGAATTCCATATCAAAAATTTGCCCTTTAATTTCAGAATGCAATGTGCGGTTATTTGAGATGATTTTGCTAAAACTAAACTTGTCCCTTTTCAAACTAAAAAAGGGTATGCAATCAATTGTTTAGTCCTTAATGATTTATAATTTTCTGCATTGTTTTTCCTTTGTAATAAATTGTCTACTAATAACCAGTCTTAAAAGATGTTCCTAACTACCTGCATTGTGTTTGCTGTGGGAAGCGGTAAAATAGCACTAAAAATAAGTAGGTAGTTTTAGCTTAGTTTAAATTGCCTGAATGGTTATACCACGTATGTGTGTTTTCCCATGATAATCGTGTCTTTAAAATATTTTCTTCCATTTATGGATAAATATTTTCTTTTGGTACATTTCCGAAGGCCATACAAAAATCTCAGTGAGTGTACAAAAAGCATAAAGAATAAAAAGCCAACAAGCATCAAAAACTTAAACGTTTGAGGAAACATCTATTCTCAACTTTTTCTCAGATTTTGCTTATATAACCAGATTATTTAATTAAAAAAATATTAAATAAAATTTAACTGCATGAATGAAAGCCCGCTCAGTTTGAGAAAAGTTTGAAAATTCTATATTTCTCAATTTCAAAATAAAGGAAAATTCCACATTAAAAATGTTGCCCTTCACTTTGCGGATGCTATCATCGGTTATTTGAGGTGCGCTTCAGATTTAAGAGTAGGATTTATTCTTAAACGCATCTCAAACTGAGATTTCATTAAAATGTTTGTTGGGAGATAATGGCTATTCGCAAGTAATTGCATCCATGCTGCTTTATTGTTACATTAGTACCATATTTGATACATTTTTTCAGTGATAGTACCTAGGTTTTTAGCCAGTTTACCCACAATTAAAGGAAAAGATAAATTATATTAATTTGAAATTAACATCAAAATTGTTTATTGAAATATGTACATAATTCAGGATACAAAAAAAACCACTTGCTTAGTTTTCATCATCCACGTCTATGGTTGAAAAATTCAGGAGATCAAAGTTTAGTTTTGTCATCAACAAATTTTGCAGAGATTTTTTAGAAAGTTTCGTCCTGAGTTTTGTCAAAATTGTAGAAAGAGCACTGAACCTTTCTCAACAGAAACCTGTGATGCAGGCATCGCCAAAACAACTTCCGTTAGCTGGAATATCTCTGAATTGCAGCGGTAGAATTTACGATAGTAGTCCAATATGTTGCTGTTGTTGTTGTTGTAGCGAGGTGTAGCCCTGCCTAAATGTCAGACAGGGTCACCCGAGTGTATTGCTCTTGGCCGGGTCGATATAAGAAAACGGCCCGGGTCGTTTCGGCACGATGGGTACAGCACAAGTACTGGTACCGTTCTCGTAGAACCAGCAATACAAGAAACTAGCCGTGTAGGCTATGTAGGTCATTTAGCGTTACCCAGGGTGCACCAACTGGGAGGCGACCTACTTTTACACCCCTATCAAATGGCTCCATTTCCCTATAGCACATTTTATTCAATTGGTCTTTTATAGATATTTCTTCTTGTGGGATTGGTTCTTGAGCAGTTATCAATGAGTTGACATGGAGAGTCAGCAGGTTATATTTGCCTTTGGACGTGGACGGAAGTTCATCTAAAACCGATTGTTGCTGAATATTTGCAGAACCGGAAACCTGCGGGCACTCTGGAGGTTTACTGATTTTAGCGATCATGTCTCTTGTCCTAAGTAAATGATCCTGTAAATTTAGTTAAGAGTATGTATATTAAAAATTAAAAATAATAACAATTTAAAAAATAATTGTATGCTTACCACTGCAGTTTGCTTTTGAGCATGGCTGAGAAGAGGCGTATCCTTGAAATTGAAGCGTGGGTCCAAATATAATGCAGCAATAAACGCATTATTTTGCATCAGTGTTTCCTTTCTCTTTTTCATTGCTTTTAGCAGAGCTTCTGCAAACAAATTGGAAGACGCCAAACTATCAAGCTCTAATTCACAAGTAAGCCAATCTCTAAAAAAGTCTCCAATGATATATTGCTCTTTTTGAAGCTTCAGGGTACAATTGGCTATTGGTTGAAAGGCCACTGTAAAAGTTTCCACAAAGGACCAGTTGACAAAAATTTGTGACGCATTATCCAAATTATCTATGTACTCCCGTAAATTCATAATGGAACTAACCATATAATACGTCGAGTTCCATCTAGTTGCGTTGTCGAGACAAGGCAAAGTTATCTCTCTATTGCCTGATCTTACGGAAGTTCGTAACTTTTTTGCAACTTCTCGGCATTCTTTGATGTCATTGTCAATTGTTTTTAAAACATCATATGCGGCTAATTGTATAGTGTGTGAGGCACAACGTACAACAGAGAAAACAGACGCGATATTCGATTGTATTTTGTCTGTTGCAATATCATCTTTTGCGATATCCTCTTCATTTAAAACATTGTCTTGTTGCATTGCTTGTAACAATTTAGACGTTTTAACCACATTTGCACCGTTATCAGTGGTGTTGGAGTAAATCTGGTTTATGTTAATGCCGTATTCCTTGAGGCATTTCAGTATTTCTTCCTTCAAATTTTCAGCGCTGTGCCGCTTGGTAGTCTGGATCATTCCTGGAAAGACGTTAAAACACGCAATTTTGCCAAATATAATCTATATATATAAAAATGAAATGGTGTATAATTGTAACGCTAAAACTCGAAAACGGCTGAACCAAATGAAATACTTCCTTTGGGAGATTTGTTTGTTATTACCACGCGCAGGTCATGTCTTAAAATCAGAACAAAATATTAAGGGGGCGTGGCACCTCCCATACAAACTGAATTTTTCAAGTTGAATATCTTCAAAAGTGTTTAAGGTAGGAACATGAAAATTGGTACAGAGCTACAGGATAACAGCACCACTCTCACCTATAAAATCGGGGGTTATCCAATGAGGGGGCGTGGTACCTCCCATACAAACTAAATTTTTTAAGCAGAATATCTGTGAAAGGGTTCAAGGTAGGGACCTGAAAATTGGTATAGAGCTATATGGTATCAAAAGCCTTCTTACACATAAAAGAAGGGGTAATCGGAAAAGGGGGCGTGGCACCTCCCATACAAACTGAATTTTTCAAGGTGAATATCTTCAAAAGTGTTTAAGGTAGGAACATGAAAATTGGTATAGAGCTATAGGATAACAACACCATTCTCACCCATAAAACTTGGGGTTATCGAAAAAGGGGGCGTGGTACCTCCCATACAATCTATATATATAAAAATGAAATGGTGTTCAGTCGTTACGCTAAAACTCGAAAACGGCTGAACCAAATCATATACTTCCTTTAGGGGGTTTGTTTGTTATTACCACGCGCATAAAATCAGAACAAAATATTAAGGGGGCGTGGCACCTCCCATACAAACTGAATTTTTCAAGTTGAATATCTTCAAAAGTGTTTAAGGTAGGAACATGAAAATTGGTATAGAGCTATAGGATAACAACACCATTCTCACCCATAAAACTTGGGGTTATCGAAAAAGGGGGCGTGGTACCTCCCATACAATCTATATATATAAAAATGAAATGGTGTTCAGTCGTTACGCTAAAACTCGAAAACGGCTGAACCAAATCATATACTTCCTTTAGGGGGTTTGTTCGTTATTACCACGCGCATAAAATCAGAACAAAATATTAGGGGGGCGTGGCACCTCCCATACAAACATTTTTCTTCAAGGTGAATATCTCTAAATGGGTTTAAGGTAGGGACCTGGAAATCGGTACAGACCTATAGGATAACAACACCATTCTCACCCATAAAACTGGGGGTTAACCAAAAAGGGGGCGTGGCACCTCCCATACGAATGAAATACTTCATAGTCGATATCTCTGGAAGTATTCATGTTAGACCACTGAAATTTGGTAAGGGATTGCATATATGAGATCGACCCCTACCACCTCCAAAAAAGCTGGGGATAACGAAAACGGGGGCGTGGCACCTCCCATACAAATGAAATATTTCATAGTCGATATCTCTGGAAGTATTCATGTTAGACCACTGAAATTTGGTAAGGGGTTATACGAGATCGATCCCTACCACCTCCAAAAAAACTGGGGATAACGAAAAAGGGGGCGTGGCACATCTCATACGAATGAAATACTTCATAGTCCATATCTCTGAAAGTACTTATGTTAGACCACTGAAACGTGGTTAGAGGTTAGATGAGGTCGATCCCTACCACCTCCAAAAAAACTAGGGTAACGAAAAAGGAGGCGTGGCACCTCCCATACGAATGAAATACTTCATAGTCCATATCTCGGGAAGTGTTTAGGTTAGACCACTGAAATTTCTTGAGGAGTTAAATAAGATTAATCCCATCATCTCCAAAAAAACTGGAGATAAAGAAAAAGGGGGCGTGGCACTTCCCATACGAAGGGAACATTTCATAACCCGTATCTCTGCAAGTATTTATGTTAGACCACTGAAATTTGGTGAGGGTTTATATGTGATCGATCCCTAATACCTCCCAAAAAACTTGAGTTAACGATAAAGGGGGCGTGGCACCTCCCATACGAATAAAATACTTCATAGTCCATATCTCTAGAAGTATTTAGGCTAGACCACTGAAATTTTGTGAGGAGTTATATAAGATCAATCCCGGACACCTCCAAAAAAAACTGGGATAAGGAAAAAGGGGGCGTGGTTTCTCCTATATGAAGGAAATATTTCATAGCCCATATCTCTGCAAGTATTTATGTTAGACCACTGAAATTTGGTGAGGGTTTATATGTGATCGATCCCTATTACCTCCCAAAAAACTCGAGTTAACGATAAAGGGGGCGTGGCACCTCCCATACGAATAAAATACTCCATAGTCCATATCTCTAGAAGTATTTAGGTTAGACCACTGAAATTTTGTGAGGAGTTATATAAGATCAATCCCGGACACCCCCAAAAAAAACTGGGAATAAGGAAAAAGGGGGCGTGGTTTCTCCTATATGAAGGAGATAGGGATATGGTTTAAAATAGATATAGGGATCGGGTTAGAGAAACAGACAGGGAAATAAATTTGTGGCAGGACAACGTCTGCCGGGTCAGCTAGTAATTTATATATAATTAACTACACTGAAAAAAAAAAGTTCATGTATCCAAAGAAAAAGAACATGGAATTAAAGAATTGCTCATTAAAACCTTTCCAAAGAACTTTTTCATAGAAATTTAAAAATATTTCTTAGATAATAAGAACTTTTTCTTAAAATATCTAAACAAATCCTCAGAAAGCATGAATTCATTCATAAATTGTAAGGTAATTTTCTAAGAATCTATGATTTTTTCCTTTATTCTAAGAAATATTAGCTTGAAATTCTATGAAACTTTGTTCTTAAAAAACATGTACGTTTTTGGTTCAGTGTACAAACATATTGCTACCTTAAAAAGATCATAATGAAAATGTGATGTCTTTACTTACCTATCGTGCTTATATGTATTTTATGGTCTCTGATGAATTGTATGTTGACTCCCAGTACACTTCGTTCCATACGAGTCGCTATATCTATTTTTAATGAAATCATCTTGTTTTTGACAAGCTCTGCAATTTTGGATTTTATTTGGCTGCTAGATGTCTCAAGAGCAGTCACTATATTTTTCGAATTTACATTTGTCCGAAATTTCAATCATCAAATATTCGGAAAGGAATATTTTTCCTTGTAACCAATCCCACGCAGCATCTTAAAAATCCTGCCTTGTCTAGTGTGCAGTTTAATTTGGTTACAGCCGTTCCTTGTTGACTATGTCGTCGTATGTTTGCTGCTGACTTTCCACATAGATCTCGTTGGCAATTTTTCAGTAAGCATCTGCTTTTTTTTGTTTCTTCGTTGTATTTAACATACTCTTCTAAGTTAAACTTCCTTCTGCCCATTTTTTGTATGAATTTGATTTTTATTGATTATTATCTTAAAATGTTTATACAGCAACAACTGGACTTTCCCCAAGGTCCCGGGTGTAGCTAGATATACGAACTCAATTGTTTGTATGTATGTATGCAAGCATTCGCAAGTAGCAAGAGCGCAACAAGACCGAATCCTTCAAATACTTCACAAGACGATATCAGGTACAGATCATGCTACATACTCGTACATGGAAAGCTGCTCGATCTACCCGAATATGAAATTTTGTTTAATGTCATCTACTGACATTTGCCAGTATTAGCTAGATATAAGTATTTTTATAAGCCTAGTAAAATACTTTTTACAATTATTTTATTACTGCAAAATTAAGTCTAGATCATTAAAATTACCATTTTCTTACGATAGGAACTCTAGTGATACATGAATTTAATTTATTTAAATAAAAAAATAAAATAAAAATACGAATCAGTACTTCGCATGACATTATGGATAATAGCAAATTATCACTGAAAAAATGTACCAAATTTGGTACTAATGTAACTAATATAGCAGCGTGGATGCAATTACTTGCGAATAGCCATTATCTCCCAACAAACATTTTAATGAAATCTCAGTTTGAGATGCGTTTAAGAATAAATCCTACTCTCAAATCTGAAGCGCACCTCAAATAACCGATGATAGCATCCGCAAAGTGAAGGGCAACATTTTTAATGTGGAATTTTCCTTTATTTTGAAATTGAGAAATATAGAATTTTCAAACTTTTCTCAAACTGAGCGGGCTTTCATTCATGCAGTTAAATTTTATTTAATATTTTTTTAATTAAATAATCTGGTTATATAAGCAAAATCTGAGAAAAAGTTGAGAATAGATGTTTCCTCAAACGTTTAAGTTTTTGATGCTTGTTGGCTTTTTATTCTTTATGCTTTTTGAACACTCACTGAGATTTTTGTATGGCCTTCGGAAATGTACCAAAAGAAAATATTTATCCATAAATGGAAGAAAATATTTTAAAGACACGATTATCATGGGAAAACACACATACGTGGTATAACCATTCAGGCAATTTAAACTAAGCTAAAACTACCTACTTATTTTTAGTGCTATTTTACCGCTTCCCACAGCAAACACAATGCAGGTAGTTAGGAACATCTTTTAAGACTGGTTATTAGTAGACAATTTATTACAAAGGAAAAACAATGCAGAAAATTATAAATCATTAAGGACTAAACAATTGATTGCATACCCTTTTTTAGTTTGAAAAGGGACAAGTTTAGTTTTAGCAAAATCATCTCAAATAACCGCACATTGCATTCTGAAATTAAAGGGCAAATTTTTGATATGGAATTCTCCTTTATTTTGAAATTGAGAAATATTGTTTTCTAAACCTTTCTCAAACTGAGCATAACGGAACGAAATCCAGTTGCTATCATTGAAATATTTATTCAGATTTGCCAATAATGCAAAACTAATACCTATTTTAATAAAACGCGAGTTTTCATTTATGCGGTTGAATTTTATATAATATGTTTTAATTATTATAGTTCAACAAATCATCCTGTTATGTAAACAAAATCTGAGAAAAAGTTGAGAATAGATTTTTTCAAACGTTTAAGTTTTTGGTGCTCGTTTTTTGCTGGGGTGTAGGTATATTCGTGTACATACCAGTTATGTATTATCATCTTATGCTACTAAACAGCTCATTAGTGTACTCTAAATATACTGGTTTTCAATCTACTTACTTATTTTATATCTACTCATTCTCATTCTCAATGTAAAAAATATAAATCGATCGCTTAGAGAATGTTAGAGAGTCACAAGTCGAGTCAGTCTTCGTCTAATATTTTGTTCGAATAAGTCGATGTCAACTATTTTTAAAAGTTAATAAAATATATGTGAGATTTGAATCAAAAATTAAATGGTTTTATTCCTGATATTAATCCAGGAACCGGAAACCTAAATGGCGACGAGGGAAAAAAGTGACAAAAAATAAGAACATTAAGGTCTTGTTTAAGTCCTTTATATGCGTGAAAAAATAAAATTAAATTAAAATAAAATACATTTAAAAAGTTAAAAAATTCATAAATCAAGTTTAGAGTGTCGAAACTGTATAAAGCCCCTTAAAACTATGTGTGATACGTGTAATATATGTTATACGTGACAAAAATTGTATTATGCAAAAAAAAAAAAAAAAAGAAATATTTAAAGCTTAGTGGATAAAACTAAAAAATATTACGAAGCGAAAATCCCTGAAAATTGTGAAAACGAAGACTGAAAAACATTTTATTATATCGAAATTAGCGGTATTACATATGTATGCATAACATACTTTCAAAAAACAAAAAATGTATAATATTTGCATAAACTAGTTGCCTGTATCAAAAAACAAAATTACCGCAAATCACTTAAGTATTCATAAATTACAACAACTAAAAAAGTCTTTTAAGAGTGCATTTGACTTCAAAGCGAAAAAATCATGACTTGCTATAGCTGTACTTAAAATCAAGTCAAAGAAAAGCAACACAAAACCCAAGAAACCAGTTTTAAAAATTAAAGCATACTCTTTTCGCTCTCAACTCTGCTATAACTTTCAGCGAGATTGTCGTTAAGTGTATAGATACATCATTTAAAAGCAACATAAATAGTGCTCAACAAAATACTAACAAACAAGAAGTTTATATACATTGTTGCGAACGAAAAATTGTTGCGAAACAAAGCCATCGTAAAGTTTCTCAACTGTGCTGCGTTCATATCAAACATGTTGTGCTAAAGTAAATGTTGACTGTGGCAATTTTGAAATTCTGGACACATGTTGAGTGACAGAAAATCCCAAAATATAAATGTTTATGTATGTTTGTACATAATATATCTAATTGAATGCGATTAACCTTAAACAAAAATTAAAAGACAACAAAAATAAAATTTAAAAAGAAATAAACGAAAACGTAAACTAATCAAAACACAAAAAAAAAAAAAAAAAAACAATTAAACCAAATGGCACTAACATTAGCAGAAGCGTTGAGAGAAGCACGGAGTATTCCCTTTTTTGATGGTCAAAGTGAGTACACCATAACACATTACTTGCGAGACGTATCTACAATTTTGTCGCTGACAATTGAAGAACAAAGGCCTATCATATCCAACGTCTTATGTAATAAATTGAAAGGGCGAGCATTACACGTTATACAACATCTCAACGAGCCGAGTTTTGATGATATATTAAATAGGTTAAAAGAGGAATTTGGTGTTAAGTGCACATATTTGAATTTAAGAAACGAAGCTATGAATGTTAGGGCCTCAAATATTGAAAATTTACATAATAAACTAGGATCTATTTTACAGAAAATGAATACGAAATATATTTTAGAAGGGGGTATAGATGTTTTATACACCCCACAAAATAATACAAAATTAATTTTTGAAGTTTATTTACAATTTTTGCCATTTCATGTAAAAACTTTGTTGTTGCAAAATAATATAAATAATATGGATAACGCCTTCACATATTACTTACAAAATAACTTGTTGCAAGATATTGATATAAGTCGCGGCAGCCTGAAGGTTGACACTTTTGAGAAAAATGTAAAAGGCAATCATGATTTTCATTCTAATTTTAATGGGTTGAACTATAAAAACCATGCTAATAAAAGTAACCAAGCCAATAATAATCTTAGTAAACAAAATTCAGGAGTTTTCCGCAACAAAAATACAAATTTTGAATATAATCCAAATTATAAAAATTCGAACATTTACAATAGAAATTTTGAAAATAAGCAATCCGGAAATTTTAATAGCAATGTCAACTACGGTAGAAATAGTGGCAATTGGAGAGGTGAACCAAATTTGAAAAATTACTCTGGTCGATTTCCCAACAACACGGGGTACAATCGGCAACAACCCGTTGTTCCGATGGAAGTTGATAACTTAGAAAATTTTCAGCTTTCTCCTCACCGACCGACTTACCCCTGATAGATTTGACTATCGAAGGCATAAAAGTAAGGTGCTTAGTCGACAGTGGCTCGGCTACAACGCTAGGGGATTTCAAAACCTTTAATAATTTTCATAGTCGTCGAACATTGAAAACCCCTATTCTGATAAAAACACTTTTTGCCTCTGAAGTCATATCAGAAGAGGTCATAGTAAATATGCCAACGGAACTCGAAAGAGAGAAAGAAACAATGTCCATAAAGCTCGTGAACCTAAAAAATAAGCCTTTTCAGTGTATATTAGGATTAAATATTCTTGTCCCCTTAAAAATGCTGATAAATTTTTCACAAAAAGTAATAAAAATAGGGGATAAAATCATTCCATTTTTTAACAATAATAGCGCAAGTTACCTTCCTGTTAACGATGAATTTTATGCATATTGTTCTCAAACAGACACATATCCAGACAATCTATATTTGGATAAAAGCAACTTTGATGTAGATCCGTTACTTAGTAAAGATTTGAATGACGAAGAAAGCCGAGTATTAAAAAAATTTCTATTAAAGTATAAACGTATTTTCTTTCAAGAAGGCCAGTATTTACCAGCTTTAGAAGCAGTTAAGCACCAAATTATCACCAAACCTCATGCCCCTATATATACAAAAAATTATCGATATCCTTACGCGTTGGAAGAGGAAATAAATATTCAGCTTAATTCCATGTTAAAAAATGATATAATTAGACCTAGCAAATCTCCATATAATTCACCGTTGTGGATAGTTGCGAAAAAATCAACAGGTAAGGTTAAGAAGTGGCGTTTAGTAGTTGATTACCGTAAATTGAATAGCTTTACCATCGATGACAAATTTCCTATACCAAATATTGAATCTCTTTTTGAAAAGCTTGGGCGGGCGCAATACTTCTCAACCATTGACCTTGCAAAAGGATTCCACCAAATTTTAATGGACGAATCTGATATAGAAAAAACTGCTTTTTCCGGACCTAATGGGCATTACGAGTTTACGCGCATGCCCTTTGGTTTGAAAAATGCGCCTGCTACGTTCCAGCGCATGATGAATACAATTTTGTCTGAATACATCAACAAAATCTGCATAATATATATGGATGATATTTTGGTATTTTCTACTTCTATTAGCGAACACTTTGAGAGCCTAACAAAAATATTTAACTGCTTATCTGCAAATAACTTAAGAATACAATACGATAAATGCAAATTTTTATCTAGATATACAGAGTTTCTGGGCCATATTATCACACCTGAAGGTATCAAGCCAAACCCGGAGAAAATACAGGCTATACAAAAGATAAAATTGCCAAGCACTGTTAAAGAAATTCAATCCTTTCTAGGCTTAACGGGCTATTACCGAAAATTTATTAAAAATTACTCAGTGATAGCTTGTCCAATAATTAAATATTTAAAAAAGGATCAAAAAATCAACTTGAAAGATAAACAATATATCGAAGCATTTGACAAACTCAAGCTTATTATGACTTCACCCCCTCTACTTGTATTTCCTGATTTTTCCAAAACATTTACTGTGACAACCGATGCCAGTAATGTTGCTATAGGCGCGATTTTAAGCCAAAATGGAAAGCCAATTTGCTTTGCAAGTCGTACATTAAATGGTGCGGAAAAACGATATCATACGCTAGAAAAAGAGCTTCTAGCCATAGTGTGGGCGGTGCGTCATTTCAGACCTTATTTATTCGGACGTTCATTCGTTGTTCAAACGGATCATCAACCCCTTAAATGGCTTTATTCTCTAAAAGATCCAACCACACGGGTTTTAAGATGGAAAACCTTACTAAGCGAATACGAATTTGTTGTGGAATATATTAAAGGCAGGGAAAACAATGTCGCTGATTTTTTAAGCCGACAAAACGATAATAATTTATTTACGGATAACACAGAAAACATTGATATAAAATCTTTGTTTGAAAATTCTTTAGAAACGGTGCATTCAGCATGCGAAAACCTAAATGAACACTTTCTTATATCCGAGTCCATAGTAAATAGATACACCACCCAAATTCGTATAGTAAGGAACAAACCCATCGAAAGCGAAATGTTATATAACAAATATAGAATAGTCTATATAGCCGAAGGAGACTTACAAAATAGCATTTATCTTACAGATCTTTTTAGGAAATATATTAAAAAAGGAACAACAGGAATTCATTCAGAATTACCTGATAGTGCGTACAATGTGGTACAAGAAAAACTGATTAGTTTATTTTCTTATGACAATAACATTAAATTTACTAAATGCTGTTACAAAGCTTTAGACTTGAAAACAGAGGAGGAAATTTTAGAGGTAGTGGAAAAAGTCCATACGGAAGGGAACCATAGGGGTGTACTGGAAAATTACGAACAAATGAAATTAACGTACTTTTATCCAAATATGAAAAAAGTTATTAACAGATTTGTTAATAAATGTGATGTGTGCAACGAGAACAAATACGCAAGAAAACCTTTAAACAAGTTTTACAATTACACAGAAACTCCTAGTAGCCCTAACGAGATAGTTCATGCCGACATATTTTATTGTTTCCGAGCTTGTTTTTTAACTACTATTGATAGATTCACGAAATTGGCTTCCATTCATAAATTGCCTGATAGAAACATGGTCACAATCAAGATCAAACTTCAAGAAAGATTTTCTTGGTTGGGAGTACCTAAAAAATTGATAATGGACAACGAGTTCAATAACGCACTTATACGATTATTCTGCCGCGAAAATAATATTATTCCACACTTCACCACTCCAAACAGTCACACCGGAAATTCTGACATTGAAAGGTTGCATTCCACATTGCTTGAGCATATACGCATTTTGAAAAATTCAGACAACTCCTTAGAGTTAGAAGAAATCATGATCAAGGCTATTGGTTTTTATAACAACTCCATCCATAGTTCAACCAATGTAAAACCTATTGACTTTATCAATAGAAGCGACATAGATTTTGAAAAAATAAAAAATTATACTAACAGAAAAAAGAAACAGGCAATCAACAAATTAAATGCAAAAGCAGAAAGGGTTCCATATTTCAACAACAGCAAAGTTTACATGAAAAATCCTCTTGCTAATAGAAATAAAGTTGCAAAAAGGTTTGTTCAGTTGCCAACAAGTTTTCCTAATAAAGTTGACATGGTAAATATCAAGAGGCCGCATAAAATAACGTAAATGTGTTAATGCAAATTTTATTAATGATTTGAACATTTACTCATAAATTACAATTTAAAAGAACAAAATTGTGAATTTTCAATATTCGAAAATTATGTATCTAATGGTAAAATTTATCTTTGGTGGCTTCAGCATACAAACTCGAAAAATAAATAAACATTAGCTATTATACATAATTTTATGTATACAAATGTATATATATATATATAGTTTTTAAACTTAACAAAAAAGATATAATTTTTAAGTTTTTTTCTTAAATATTATAATACAAATAATTTATACATGTTTTATTACAACTAAAGGACATATACGTACATAATTTCATATACAAAATGTTTAAAATATATTATATATGTAAAAATGAAATATCGATTTGAGTTATAATACAAATAAAAAAAAACAATAAGGAAGGAAAATTATAGAATTTCGAATATGTATAAAGTTTAGATATGGCTAATATGTACATTGTACAATCGTTAAAAAGAAAGAAAAAATATAACTGTTGATGTCTGAATCCTGATTTATTGTTAATTTGTTATCAAATTTAATGTAGTATCTACGTTCATTTAATGCACAAGCATAGTTCATTTTACATTTATTCATGTAACTAATATTTTGAAATTTTTTATATATGTATGATATAATTTTACACCCTAAGATAAATCGCAGGGACTCGATTTAATTTATGAGGAGGGCGAGTTATGTATTATCATCTTATGCTACTAAACAGCTCATTAGTGTACTCTAAATATACTGGTTTTCAATCTACTTACTTATTTTATATCTACTCATTCTCATTCTCAATGTAAAAAATATAAATCGATCGCTTAGAGAATGTTAGAGAGTCACAAGTCGAGTCAGTCTTCGTCTAATATTTTGTTCGAATAAGTCGATGTCAACTATTTTTAAAAGTTAATAAAATATATGTGAGATTTGAATCAAAAATTAAATGGTTTTATTCCTGATATTAATCCAGGAACCGGAAACCTAAATTACCCACATACATGTATATGTATTACAGCGCTCGCATTTCTGCTTTTTTTTTGTTTGTGGAAAACCACAAGGCTAGTTAGTAGAACAATAGCATGTGTTCTATGTAGGTAGGTATGAATGTGTGTGTATCCGAAAAATCTCGCGTAAACAATTTTTGAACATGTACATTAGAGCGTCTCGGGCTTACAGGCAAAAAAAAAGTCGGCCGTACCTCCCCTCATACGAAGTGTTTTTGAAAAACATTTTAAAAAAATGTTTTTTTTTTTTGTGGCAACCCTAGTGTCGCCCAATTACATTTTCTTCAAATCTTTGGCCTTTGTTGTCGGATTTTAAAGTTTGACACAGCAATATTTTCGTCTCAAAGAGGAGGTTTTTTCTCAAGAAAGTTCAATGAGCTCATGCGTTTCGTTGTGGTACCACACATTAAAATCCGACAAAAAATGTCGAAGATATGAAAAAAATACAATTGGGCGACTTCTAGGGTTGCCAGAAAAAAATACAACTTTTTTTAAATGTCTTTTAAAAACACTTCATATGAGGGGAGGTACGGCCGACTTTTTTTTGGTGGTACACTCTAATGTGGGTACATATGTAAGCATGCAGATGATGATTGAATTTAAATGCAGATGATGATAATTTAAGGTAGTGTGCTTGCACAAAACTGCATCCCGAAATTTTATCTTGAAATGGTTAAGAACTCTATGAACATGAAATTTATATATAATTAACTACACTGAAAAAAAAAAGTTCATGTATCCAAAGAAAAAGAACATGGAATTAAAGAATTGCTCATTAAAACCTTTCCAAAGAACTTTTTCATAGAAATTTAAAAATATTTCTTAGATAATAAGAACTTTTTCTTAAAATATCTAAACAAATCCTCAGAAAGCATGAATTCATTCATAAATTGTAAGGTAATTTTCTAAGAATCTATGATTTTTTCCTTTATTCTAAGAAATATTAGCTTGAAATTCTATGAAACTTTGTTCTTAAAAAACATGTACGTTTTTGGTTCAGTGTACAAACATATTGCTACCTTAAAAAGATCATAATGAAAATGTGATGTCTTTACTTACCTATCGTGCTTATATGTATTTTATGGTCTCTGATGAATTGTATGTTGACTCCCAGTACACTTCGTTCCATACGAGTCGCTATATCTATTTTTAATGAAATCATCTTGTTTTTGACAAGCTCTGCAATTTTGGATTTTATTTGGCTGCTAGATGTCTCAAGAGCAGTCACTATATTTTTCGAATTTACATTTGTCCGAAATTTCAATCATCAAATATTCGGAAAGGAATATTTTTCCTTGTAACCAATCCCACGCAGCATCTTAAAAATCCTGCCTTGTCTAGTGTGCAGTTTAATTTGGTTACAGCCGTTCCTTGTTGACTATGTCGTCGTATGTTTGCTGCTGACTTTCCACATAGATCTCGTTGGCAATTTTTCAGTAAGCATCTGCTTTTTTTTGTTTCTTCGTTGTATTTAACATACTCTTCTAAGTTAAACTTCCTTCTGCCCATTTTTTGTATGAATTTGATTTTTATTGATTATTATCTTAAAATGTTTATACAGCAACAACTGGACTTTCCCCAAGGTCCCGGGTGTAGCTAGATATACGAACTCAATTGTTTGTATGTATGTATGCAAGCATTCGCAAGTAGCAAGAGCGCAACAAGACCGAATCCTTCAAATACTTCACAAGACGATATCAGGTACAGATCATGCTACATACTCGTACATGGAAAGCTGCTCGATCTACCCGAATATGAAATTTTGTTTAATGTCATCTACTGACATTTGCCAGTATTAGCTAGATATAAGTATTTTTATAAGCCTAGTAAAATACTTTTTACAATTATTTTATTACTGCAAAATTAAGTCTAGATCATTAAAATTACCATTTTCTTACGATAGGAACTCTAGTGATACATGAATTTAATTTATTTAAATAAAAAAATAAAATAAAAATACGAATCAGTACTTCGCATGACATTATGGATAATAGCAAATTATCACTGAAAAAATGTACCAAATTTGGTACTAATGTAACTAATATAGCAGCGTGGATGCAATTACTTGCGAATAGCCATTATCTCCCAACAAACATTTTAATGAAATCTCAGTTTGAGATGCGTTTAAGAATAAATCCTACTCTCAAATCTGAAGCGCACCTCAAATAACCGATGATAGCATCCGCAAAGTGAAGGGCAACATTTTTAATGTGGAATTTTCCTTTATTTTGAAATTGAGAAATATAGAATTTTCAAACTTTTCTCAAACTGAGCGGGCTTTCATTCATGCAGTTAAATTTTATTTAATATTTTTTTAATTAAATAATCTGGTTATATAAGCAAAATCTGAGAAAAAGTTGAGAATAGATGTTTCCTCAAACGTTTAAGTTTTTGATGCTTGTTGGCTTTTTATTCTTTATGCTTTTTGAACACTCACTGAGATTTTTGTATGGCCTTCGGAAATGTACCAAAAGAAAATATTTATCCATAAATGGAAGAAAATATTTTAAAGACACGATTATCATGGGAAAACACACATACGTGGTATAACCATTCAGGCAATTTAAACTAAGCTAAAACTACCTACTTATTTTTAGTGCTATTTTACCGCTTCCCACAGCAAACACAATGCAGGTAGTTAGGAACATCTTTTAAGACTGGTTATTAGTAGACAATTTATTACAAAGGAAAAACAATGCAGAAAATTATAAATCATTAAGGACTAAACAATTGATTGCATACCCTTTTTTAGTTTGAAAAGGGACAAGTTTAGTTTTAGCAAAATCATCTCAAATAACCGCACATTGCATTCTGAAATTAAAGGGCAAATTTTTGATATGGAATTCTCCTTTATTTTGAAATTGAGAAATATTGTTTTCTAAACCTTTCTCAAACTGAGCATAACGGAACGAAATCCAGTTGCTATCATTGAAATATTTATTCAGATTTGCCAATAATGCAAAACTAATACCTATTTTAATAAAACGCGAGTTTTCATTTATGCGGTTGAATTTTATATAATATGTTTTAATTATTATAGTTCAACAAATCATCCTGTTATGTAAACAAAATCTGAGAAAAAGTTGAGAATAGATTTTTTCAAACGTTTAAGTTTTTGGTGCTCGTTTTTTGCTGGGGTGTAGGTATATTCGTGTACATACCCACATACATGTATATGTATTACAGCGCTCGCATTTCTGCTTTTTTTTTGTTTGTGGAAAACCACAAGGCTAGTTAGTAGAACAATAGCATGTGTTCTATGTAGGTAGGTATGAATGTGTGTGTATCCGAAAAATCTCGCGTAAACAATTTTTGAACATGTACATTAGAGCGTCTCGGGCTTACAGGCAAAAAAAAAGTCGGCCGTACCTCCCCTCATACGAAGTGTTTTTGAAAAACATTTAAAAAAAATGTTTTTTTTTTTTGTGGCAACCCTAGTGTCGCCCAATTACATTTTCTTCAAATCTTTGGCCTTTGTTGTCGGATTTTAAAGTTTGACACAGCAATATTTTCGTCTCAAAGAGGAGGTTTTTTCTCAAGAAAGTTCAATGAGCTCATGCGTTTCGTTGTGGTACCACACATTAAAATCCGACAAAAAATGTCGAAGATATGAAAAAAATACAATTGGGCGACTTCTAGGGTTGCCAGAAAAAAATACAACTTTTTTTAAATGTCTTTTAAAAACACTTCATATGAGGGGAGGTACGGCCGACTTTTTTTTGGTGGTACACTCTAATGTGGGTACATATGTAAGCATGCAGATGATGATTGAATTTAAATGCAGATGATGATAATTTAAGGTAGTGTGCTTGCACAAAACTGCATCCCGAAATTTTATCTTGAAATGGTTAAGAACTCTATGAACATGAAATGGCCCGAAATCATCCCGAAATGGTTAGGAAAAGTCCCAAACACAATCCCGAAAAGTTCCAAAAACAATCCTGCAATAATCCGAAAACAATCCCAAAATTATCACGAAATGATTAAAAACCAATCCCGAAAAATTCCCGGAATAATCCCGACAAAGACCCGAAGACAATCCCGAAAAGTCCTGAAAATAATCCCGAAATGGTCCCGACAACAATTCCAAAATGGTCCCGAAAAATTATAGAAATGGCCCCTAAGAAGGTCCTTCATATCCCTGAATAAAACCTAGAAGTACCGTCAAAAGTTTTTTTTTTTTGGTTCACATTTCTGTCGGTATACTCACAATAGCATTTTTCAAATTTTCTACTACAATCCTCTGCGAATATGCCATACAAAATATGCATTCAATGCACGTTCTTAAATGCCTTCGTGAATTATTCACGCCACATATGCATACATATATGAAGATGAACGGCAAGAAGTACGTGCATATATAGATTCGTGAAGGCATTTATGAATGATGCACGAATGCATTCATGAACGTGAATGGTGTGAATTTTTTATACGTTCTGATTCACGAACGCGAATGCGAATTTTTTTTTTTAATGTTCATGTTCGTGAATGTGAGTGAAGGAGAGTGAATGTTTCCGAACCCTGCCTATTACCATGATATAGAACGGAAGCTTCTTGCAATTGTTTGAGCAATTCAAAAACTTCGACATTATTTGTATGGTATAAAAATATACATATATACACAGATCATCAACCTCTTATCTTGCAATTTCTGATAAAAATCCAAATTCGAAAATTAAAAGATGGATGGCCTTTATAAATTCATATGCTCCAAAATTCTTTTATAATCCTGGTAGGGAAAATAAGGTTGCTGATGCTCTCTCACGACAGTGTATTCATAATTTTGAAAATTCTACAAGTAATCAAACTTTTCATAGTGAAATTTCTTATTCGGAAACAATAAAGACAATAAAAAATCCTGTAAATCAATTTAAAAATCAACTTATACTTTCTTCTTCTAGGGAGTGTAATGGGGTGTGGTTGCTGAGTGACCGCGCTCAATCCCGACTCTTGCGTCCTCGTTCGTGCACTCTGGGCAACGTTGAGCTACCTAGGCTCGCGGCAGAAAGAGAGGGAGCCCCGGGGGGGCCACTCTGACATACTTGGTTTAAGGGCTCACCCGGGTCTTTTTCGCAGCGTCTGTACACCAAGAGGTGCGGCTGTAAGCGGGCGTCTGTCTTGAAGCAAGCGGCTCGCTATATAAATGTGCAAAACTTTTCCCTCCCAATCCAGGGTGTTATGCGATACCGTGCCCATTGGACGTTTGCAGCCGGGAGGCAAATCGTGGCTGTAGTCGAACGGAGCCTCACTGATACCGGGCCGCCTCAGGGAGTAACTATGGTCTTACCGCGGTATGGGGCTCTGCCGCGGCGGACGACACACTTCCCCTTACACTACCCTTGACCCTAAGCTGGCCTTGTCCGGCGAGGGGTCGTACGAACAAGAACACACAAAATACAAAGCAATTAACTACTTCGTTTACTCCGCAGCAGAGAAGAACTATGCTGGAGCAAGCGAAAACACAACGCCGGAGGACAAACTCCGCCTCAAAGTTAACTGGGAGGCCGACAGCGATGGAAACTACGGGTCAGTCATCCCCCAAACTGCTATCAAGTAAGAGTGACTTGATGGGAGCAAGCAACAGTGCGGCTGCCTACGCAGTCAAGCAGAAAACGGCGGAAGCTAAACTTCCATCAAGCGCTGGTACGAAACCCAATCTCTTCACATCTGGGGCAATGGTCTCACGACCTGGTTTCAGAGTTTCGAAAGAGAAGGACGACGCCGCAAAGGGAGAGACCGCGATGGCAACTACGAGTCTGAATCCCCCCAAAGAGGCATCTCCCCGACGCTTTGCGTACTGGGATAAAAGAAAGGCCGCAAGGATCCTTAAAAAATATGAGGGAGCATCGCAGGAGAAGCTGTCGCCGGAAGAAAGGAAGATGGTGGAGGAAGCGAAAGCTCTGATACCAAATTTCCAGAGGCCCTACGTGCCTAAGAGGGTGAACGGTAATCCCTTCAAACGCCAGAGATCGGACGGAGAGGTAGACCCCCATCCGAAGCGGCATCAGGTCAACCCCGTAGTGGGAAAACTCAGCTTTGCTGAAGTAACCAAGGACAGAATCCTTATAGGTTTCATTGACCGAGGTAACGACCGTTGGTCCATCCCCAAAGACCAGTGGCTGTATGTCCGGAATGAAATGGGCAGGGCCCTCCTCCACTTAATGCGTGAGTCTCCGGGTAGTCCGCCGCGAGGTACTGACGCGGGCTGGCACCAAGGTCAGATCAAAATATTCGCGTGCGAGGATGCAAGAACTGTCGCACTGTATAAGGCAGCAGTTGCAAGACTGGGTGAAGTCTATCCAGGGGCAAGACTAGATGTCGTCGACTGGAAGGACATTCCTGCTCGGCCAAGGGCAAGGGCATGGATTCCTGCCGTCCCTGCAGAACCCGAGAATATTCTTGAGATGCTGCAGGTCTGGAATCCGTCTCTCCCGACGCAGGATTGGGGCGTCAATCTGGTCGATGATGTGGTTGGGCCCAATAGACAGGTGGTTATCACTCTGAATAAGGAGGCGCTCGAGCCCCTTAAACGGTGCAACGGACGAGTGCATTACGGCTTGGGTCAGATCGTGATCCACGTATACCGTGGCGATGCACAGCGCGCTGCTATTCCGGACGCTCCGGAGGACTCGGAGATCGAGGCATCGGAAGGGGAAGCAGAGGAGTCCGACGCGGAAAGTATGTTATCCGCCAAGTCAAATTGCGATGGTGCTGCGAACAACTCGGCGATAGAAGAAAACCTGCTTGACGAAGAAGGCCTCGACGTCACGATCGTGGCTAAACCTGAGCACACTAACGTTGATGCTGCTTCAGACAGCAGGGTTCCCGCCACGCCAAATCGTGCAGGTGCTCTGGACAACTCCTCGTTGAGAGACAGCCCCCGGAACAGGCCAGACCTCGACGACACGCTGGCGGCAGGGATGTCTGAGCTCTCTCATGTTGGTGGTGCTTCAGATAAATCTGCACAAATCTAAAGCAGCCTCGGCTGTTTTAAGCAGTCGTCTTTCTAAAGGCGACGTAGACGTGGTCCTTATCCAAGAGCCCTGGGTCAATAGCTCTAGGATCTGTGGATTGGGGACTAAGGGGTACAAGCTCATCCAAGCCAATGATGAGGGCAAGGTCAGAACCTGTATTTTGGTAAAGTCTGAGCTAAACACCTTTCTATTACCCAACTACTCAAATGGTGACGTTACAGCTGCCAGCTTAACAGTCGGCAGCACCAGCCTAATGATGGCGTCGGTCTATATGCCCTATGACGCCGAAGAACCTCCTCCACAAAAGGAGGTGAAAGATCTGGTGGATAATTTCTGTACGGGCCATCTTATTATTGGAGCTGACGCTAATGCTCATCACGTCCAGTGGGGAAGCTCCGATATTAACGCTAGGGGCGAGTCTCTGTTTGACTACCTACTAACAACTAACCTGGTGGTTTGTAACGTGGGTAACGAGCCTACTTTTATAACTAAAGCTCGTAGGGAGGTTATAGACCTCACTGTTTGTAGCGAAGGCGCTTATGAGTGGGTCAGAAAATGGCGTGTTCTTGATGAGCATTCATTTTCTGACCATCGGTACATAGAAATTGTGTTAGACTTTATTGTTGAGCAGCCAGTTATGAAACGAAATCCACGCAACACTAACTGGCAGCTACATAACCAAATATTAGCTAGGGACCTACCAGTATTACCTCCACAAGCCCCCTCATCAGTGGGAGAACTGGATGATCTGGTAACGACCTTTACAACGGCGCTCTCAAATGCCCTAGAGCAGGCTTGTCCAGTACCAAAACCACGCGGCAAACATAGACCCCACTGGTGGTCTTACGACCTGGATTCGTTCCGTATATCATGCAGGAAGCAATTTAACAAGGCCAAGAGCATCGGTACGGAGCCTGAATGGCTCGAATATAAAGCTAAACTGAGGGCCTATAAAAAGGCTCTAAGGCAAGCGAAGAGAACTTCGTGGAGAAATTTCTGCACCGGGGTCGAAAAAGTCGATGATACAGCGAGACTTAGACGAGTGCTATCAAAAACTCAAACAGCCATTAGCTATTTACGGAAGCCTGACGGATCTTGGACCAGCACGGAAGGGGAAACCCTGGAGCTGCTCCTGAACACACACTTTCCGGGGAACTTGTATGATGCACCTATAGCATCTGCAACAAACCTGGCGGTAAACATACCCATTACGGAGGAAAGGGTAAGGTGGGCAATCAAAAGCTTTGAGCCGTTCAAGGCAGCTGGGCCAGACGGGATTTTCCCCGCACAACTTATAAACACGCTGGAAATATCAGCAAAATGGCTGGTAGTTCTCTATTCAGCCTGCCTGGCTCTTAATTACATTCCGTGCTCCTGGAGAAGCGCCACGGTAGTCTTTATTCCAAAGGCTGGGAAGGCCTCACACTATGAGCCTAAAGACTACATCCTACTACCGATCAGTCTCTCGTCTTTTGCACTTAAAACCTTCGAGAGGATAATTAGCGATTATCTCTCCTCTACTATTGATAGCAACCTTATTTCTAGCTATCAACATGCATACACCAAAGGTAAATCAACGGAAACTGCGCTCCACAGCCTAGTCTCTATTGTTGAAAAATCATTGCACGAAAAGGAGTACTGTCTCGTGACCTTTCTGGACATCGAAGGGGCTTTCAACAATATAAGGCCGGAGGCTATTAACACTGCTTTAACAAACCTGGGCATAAATAGGTCTCTTATTGGACTAATTGATCAACTACTAAAGGGAAGGAAAATAGTTTCTTCACTGGGAACAGTTGATCTTTCACGCTATGTCACAAGAGGAACGCCTCAGGGTGGTGTTCTCTCCCCGCTCCTATGGAACCTCACCGTAAACTCGCTGCTACGAGACAAAAGGTGGGGGGGCGGGAAGATAGTGGCATATGCAGACGATTTAGCTATTGCATATAGGGGCAAATTCCCACAAACCCTGTGTGACTTGATGCAAGTAGCACTGCGGGAAGTTTCTTCATGGTCCTCTCGCTGCGGACTTAGCATCAACCCGGGAAAGGTGGAGCTTGTCCTTGATACCAGGCGGTACAAGATACCACCGCTGAACCTACCAGAACTAGATGGCGTGCGCCTGAACTTAGCTGACAAAGCCAAATTCCTAGGCACAGTTCTAGATAGAAAGCTTAACTGGAAGGAGAATGTCATCCAGCGCCAGAGGAAAGCGTGCATTGCACTTTACACGTGTAAAAGAGCCATTGGCAAAAAATGGGGGCTCAGCCCCAAAATTTGCAGATGGATCTACACTGCGATAATCCAGCCAATTATGCTGTATGGAGTCGTGGTATGGTGGCCTGCGCTAGGAAAGGCAACAAACCTAAATCTGTTAGGAAAAGTCGACAGATCGAGCTTGATCTGTATAAGCGGGGCGTTAAGAACAACGCCCAATGAAGCTCTCCAGGCCATTCTTGGCTTTTTGCCACTCGATCTGGAAGGGTACCGGGCAGCAGCAGCATCGGCTCTGCGTCTAAGGGAAACGTCCGTCTGGGGCGCAAGCACTATTGGACACTCCTGTATTCTAAGATCTTACAGCTTTCTCCCTCTGAGCACAGATCGGTGTGCGACCACAACAGTGGGAGATTGTTGTTTTAGAATAAACATTCCCAGCAGGGAAGACTGGGAGAACATAGATCGGTGTCCCGCTACTAATGGCGGCACTTTTATATACACCGACGGCTCGAAGTTAGACGGCAGAGTCGGAGGAGGGGTTTACTCACTAGAACTCTCCTTTAGACTACCTGATCACTGCAGCGTCTTCCAGGCTGAAGTTTCTGCAATCATGGACGCCGTGACTTGGATAGGTGAACGCACCATCGGACAGGATATATGTATTTTCAGCGACAGCCAAGCGGCCATCAAATCCCTTGGCTCTTACTCGTTCAACTCTGAACTGACGCTCAGCTGTCGTCGATCTCTTCAAGAGATGGCCCAACAGAACCGCGTGAACCTCACATGGGTCCCGGGACACAGGGACATTGAGGGAAACTGTAGGGCAGACGAACTTGCCAGGCAGGGCACGACCAAGCAGATTCTTCAAGATAAAGAGCGCATAGGTATGCCGTTTGCCACGTGCAAGCTAATGCTGAAGGAGCATACACTCCGCGAAGCCAACGAAAGATGGCTACAAGCCCCAGGGTGCCGGATATCCAAGCAAACCTGGCCAAAATGCGATCTTAAAAGATCTAGACACATATACGCCCTAAAAAGGAAGGAAATCTCCATATTAATAGGTGTTTTAACCGGGCACTGCCTTATTGGTAGGCACGCAGCAAGGCTAGGCGTTCCCTACCGACGATGCTGCAGGAGTTGCAAAGATGATGAGGAAGAGGAAACGGTGGAGCACCTCATCTGCAACTGCCCGGCCTTAAGCGGAGCGAGAAGGCGCTCTCTGGGAGTTCCCTTCCTGGTTAGCTTAAGCCAGGTCGCGGAGCTAGACATAAAGGACTTGATGGCCTTCATCAAGTTATCAAAATGGTTCGAGGAGGGGTAGCGGTGTCGGTTAGGAGTGTCAGTCCCGGGTTTCGGCTATATGGAGAGTCCCGACAGCACTGGGATTTTCCATATGGCCCCGGGACTGACTTTCCTAGTGTTTGGTGGCCTTTTATTACTGGCCTAGGTGTGCCTTTGCGGCAGCCACTTCTACCTACCTACCTTCTTCTTCTAGTCACAATAGTAAATCCTCCAAAATTATTTTCAAAAATTACAAAAGGCATATCTCCCGTGATACAACAAAACCAAGTAACTAGTTTTTTCAAAATGTTGGGAAATTAAGGGTTTGCGTAGCAGCCTATATCTCCGGCAAAAATCAACTTTTTTATACAAATTTTTCAATTATGGCAAGATAAGACCCCAAAGTTTTTTTATGCACAGGGGCAAAGAATTTTTTGCGACGTTGTTATGGATTTATTGGCCAAGATAAACAGTTACAGAGTTTTTAAAAAACACGATTTTGGCCTTTCATATAAAAAAAGTTTTTATTTCAGAACAAACCCAAGTAACTTTGATTTTAGATTGTTACGATTTTTGGCTTTCATACAAAAAAAAATTTTGTTTCACGACAAATCCAAGCAAGTTGATAGTTACTTGGGTTTGTTGTGCACTTTCATATAAAAACGAAATTGCATGCCGGAAGCAAATCCTTTTTATTTTTTGGGTCTCACAATAAATTTTCCTTGTTTATCTCCTCGATAATCGAAATCCAAAGGAGAATCACTGTTGCCAACAAGTATTACTTCGGAGTAAGTAGGCAATTGGGAAGTAAAGTCTTCTCTCGACAGACAAAGATCACGATATATAAGTCTTTCAACATACGAGTCCTAACGTACGGCTCGGAATCATGGACAGTGTCAAGAGAAGATGAGATGGCACTTGGAGTATTTGAGAGAACAGTTCTCCGGAAGATTTATGGTCCTTCCCGAGATGCCAACGACGAGTATAGAAGGAAATTTAACGATGAGCTGTATGAGCTCTACGCAGAACTGACCATAGTGTAGCGAATTGAAGCACAAAGGCTCTGCTGGCTAGGTCATGTTATGCGAATGGACAAGGAAGCTCCAACCCAGATAGTTTTCCTATCGACACCCGAATTGGAGAGCAGAGGAAGGGGGAGACCTCGACTGAGTTGGAAACAACAAGTGGAGGATGACTTGAATTCCCTTGGTGTTTTCAATTGTCGTCAGTTGTCGCTAAAAAGTAACGACTGGCGTGGTTTAATACGAAGCGGCCAAAATTGCCTAGGCTGTTGAGCGCCAATAAATAATTATGAAACTTGGTTGAATATATTTTCTAGATTCTCACCATCAGGCAAGCCAAGATTAGACCTCCCCTATAGTGGGCTGCACTTGAGAAAACAGAACTCCCGTGACACAACAAAACCAAGTAACTAGTTTTTTCAAAATGTTGGGAAATTAAGGGTTTGCGTAGCAGCCTATATCTCCGACAAATATCAACTTGTTTATACAACTTTTTCAATTATGACAATATAAGATTCCAAAGTTTTTTTATGCACATGTGCAAGAAATTTTTTTCGACGCAGTTATGGATTTGTTGGCCAAGGCAAACAGTTGCAGAGTTTTTAAAAAACACGATTTTCGCCTTTCATACAAAACATTTTTTTGTTTCAGAACAAACCAAAGTAACTTCCAAGTAACTTTGATTTTAAATTGTTACGATTTTTGGCTTTCATACAAAAAAAAATTTTGTTTCACGACAAATCCAAGCAACTATCAACTTGCTTGGATTTGTTGTGCACTTTCATATAAAAGGGAATATGGATGTCGGAAGCAAATCTTTTTTATTTTTTTGGGCCTCACACTAAATTTTCCTTGTTTATGTCCTCGATATTCGACATCCAAAGGAGAATCACTCTTGCCAACAAGTGTTACTTCGGAGTAAGTAGGCAATTGAGAAGTAAAGTGCTCTCTCGATAGACAAAGATCACGCTATATACATCCATCATACGAGTCCTAATGTATGGTTTGGAATCATGGACAGTGTCAAGAGAAGATGTGATGTCTCTTGGAGTATTTGAGAGAAAAGTTCTCTGGAAGATTTATGGTCCTTCCGCGATGCAAATTTAACGATGAGCGAATTAAATACCGCCGTGGTGTAGCGGTTAAGTGTTCGGCCTTCTACATCAAAAATGATTTAGAAAAGTAATTTTTCTAAACGGGGTCGCCCCTCGGCAGTAGTTTGGCAAACTCTCCGGGGGTATTTCTGCCATGAGAAGCTTCTCAGCAAAAAATTCATTTGCTTTGCAAGTTCCGTTCGGAGTCGGCAAAAAACTGTAGGTGCCGCAAACTTGTAGGAAAACTCAAAGCAACACACCACAAGTTGGAAAGAGCAGCTCGGCTAAAAATCTCGCTAGAGGTTATGATAACCTGTGGGTATATCGCCGCCATTAATTAGTTAGAATTAAAAACCAAACGCTCCGCTGGATGGGTCATGTTATGTGAATGGTCAAGGAAGCTCCAGCACAGAAGGTGTTCCTATCGACACCCGAATTGGGGCAGCAGAGGAAGAAGGAGATCTCGGCTGAGATGGAAACAACAAGTGGAGGGTGCCTTGAACTCCCTTGGCATTTTAAATTGGCGTCAGTTGTCGCTAAAAAGGAAAGATTGACGTGGTTTGATACGAAGCGACCAAATTCGCCTAGGCTGTTAAGCTCCAAATAATGATGAAACGTGGTTGAATATACTTTCTAGCTTCTCACCATCAGGGTAGGTCTAACCCGATAGTGGGCTGCACTTCACGAAAAATAAGCTCTTAGCCTGCGTCTGACTCAAGACTAACAAGTAAGGAAAGCTGTCTTCGGCTGTGCCGAAGGCTATATACCTTTCATGAATAAGCGTCACGATTTTCACTGTTCGATCCCCAGTACAGCCTGTTTCAATTTAACTATATTTACTATACACATTACACATCTTTGTTATAATTTAAAAAAACTTACAAAATAATAGGATCCGAGTTATCGGAACAATCGATTGTATGGAGGCTATATATTATACGTGTTCAATTGTACTGACTTACACTATACACATTACATATGTAGAAAGTACTAAAGGTGCAATATTTTACGTTCCTAACTTTTTAAACGCGGAAGTATTGGCCAAAAAACCTTATATCGGAACAACCGGTTGTATGGGGCTATATGTTATATTTACCCGATCTTCTTGATTTTCCTCTACACACTACATAAATTGAAAGTACTCAAGTTGCTAAATTTTATGTTCCTAACTTTTTAATTGCAGAAGTTTTGGTCAAAAAACCTTATATCTGAACAATCGGTTGTATGGGGGCTATATGTTACATTTGCCCGATCTTGTTCACTTTCACTATATACACTACGTAAATAGAAAGTACTCGAGTTGCAAAATTTTACGTTCCTAACTTTTTAATTGCAGAAGTTGTGGTCAAAAAACCTTATATCTGAACAATCGGTTGTATGGGGGCTATATGTTACATTTGCCCGATCTTGTTGATTTTCACTATATACACTACGTAAATAGAAAGTACTCGAGTTGCAAAATTTTACGTTCCTAACTTTTTAATTGCAGAAGTTTTAGTCAAAAAACCTTATATCTGAACAATCGGTTGTATGGGGGCTATATGTTACATTTGCCCGATTTCGTTGATTTTCACTATGTACACTACATAAATAGAAAGTACTCGAGTTGCAAAATTTTACGTTCCTAACTTTTTAATTGCGGAAGTTTTGGCCAAAAAACCTTATATCTGAACAATCGGTTGTATGGGGGCTATATGTTATACTGGTCCGATCTTGTCAGTTCCGACAAATGATTCCTATATTACAAAATGGTGGCCACATACAAAATTTCAGCCAGATATCTCAAAAATTGAGGGACTAGTTTGCGTTCAAACAGACAGACGGACAGACGGACATGGCTAAATCAACTCAGCTCGTTATCCTGATCATTTCGGTATACTTATTGATGGGTCCATCTCTTCTTCTTCTCATATTTACAAACATCGGACCAAAGTTATAATACCATTTCATGTTCATGAAAGGTATAAAAAGTTTTCTTACACTACCATAACATTCGGATATAGTATAAACAAGTAAGGAAAGCTGTCTTCGGCTGTGCCGAAGGCTAAATACCTTTCATGAATAAGCGTCACGATTTTCACAAATTGATCCCCAGTACAGCCTGTGTGAATTTAACTTTAGCTCATACCGAAATTATCGGAGCTATCGATTATATGAGGACGATGTGTTATATTGGTCCAATCTGATTGATTTTTAAATCGACATTCCACATTCTAAAATAGCAACATTTACGAAATTTCACGTTCATACCGCTATAATTACAGGAGTTATCTACCAAAATCCGTTTATCGGAACAATCGATTGTATGGGGGCTATGTGAAATATTTATCCCATTTCAATGATTTTCAACATCGCTATTTTACATATAAAAATAGCGATGCTTCCAAAATTTCGCGTTCCTATGTGTTTAATTACAGGACTTATAGCCCAAAATCCGCTTATCGGAATAATCGATTGTATGGGAGCTATGTGAAATATTTATGCCATCTCAATGATTTTCAACATCGATATTTCGCATATAAAAATAGCGATACTTCCAAAATTTCACGTTCCTACCTATATAATTACAGGAGTTATCTACCAAAATCCGTTTATCGGAACAATCGATTGTAAGGGGGCTATATGAAATATTTATCCAATCTCGATGATTTTCAGCATCGATATTTCACATATAAAAATAGCAATACGTCCAAAATTTCACGTTCCTATGTGTTTAATTACAGGAGTTATAGCTCAAAATCCGTTTATCGGAATAATCGATTGTATGGGAGCTATGTGAAATATTTATCCCATCTCTATGATTTTCAGCATCGATATTTCACATATAAAAATAGCAACACTTATAAAATTTCACGTTCCTTCGTGTTTAATTACAGGAGTTATAGCCCAAAATCCGTTTATCGGAATAATCGATTATATGGGAGCTATGTGAAATATTTATCCCATCTCTATGATTTTCAGCATCGATATTTCACATATAAATATAGCAACACTTATAAAATTTCACGTTCCTTCGTGTTTAATTACAGGAGTTATAGCCCAAAATCCGTTTATCGGAATAATCGGTTGTATGGGAGCTATATGTTATATTGGTCCGATCTTGCTGGTTCCGACAAATGATTCCTATATTCAGCCAAATATCTCAAAAACTGAGGGACTAGTTTGCGTTCAAACAGACAGACAGACAGACAGACGGACAGACGGACAGACGGACATGGCTAAATCAACTCATCTCGTCATCCTGATCATTTCGGTATACTTATTGATGGGTCTATCTCTTCTTCTTCTCATATTTACAAACATCGGACCAAAGTTATAATACCATTTCATGTTCATGAAAGGTATAAAAAGCCCTTACTGCTCCTGCAAAATTTGTTCTGGTTTGCGATCTGATGCTGGGATGAAATCACATAATATTCCCTAGCTTTATCCCTGCAATAATTTTAAAATTATCTGAAATACTTTTCTGACAGGAATAAGATAAATCAAGTATCTATAAAAGTTACTTGGTTTTGTGAAATAATCACATACATTTTTTGAGGAAATTCAAATAATTCTTGATTAACAACTGAGTTTTAATGGTTTTTGCATTAATAGGAGATCGAAACTAAAACAGAAACTTAGAGTGACGATATGTAATAGATTTCTAATGATTTTTGGTAAAAAAGCCTAGTATTTGTTGTAAAATTTCCAGTTACTAAAAAAAGAACACGAGTTACTTGGTTTTGTTGTGAACTAAATTCTTGATTCAGTGCATTTTAAGTTACTTGGTTTTATAAATTTTTTAGTTTAAGGTACTTAGAAACAAGATAGGAAGAAACGGATCGATGTCCCTGATAGATTTTTTTCACGGGATTCCGAAAATTCGTAGAACGACGAAACCAAGCAACTGACACTTACTTGGTTTTGTGATGTCACGGGAGAGAAGCTCTTGGCCTGCGTCTGACTCAAGACAAAAAAGTTCTCTTACACTACCACAACTTTCAGATTTAGTTAAAAAAGGTCTTACTCCTCTGGCAAAATGTGTTCTGATTCGCCATCTGATGCTGGGCTGAAATCACATAATATTTCCTAGTTTATCCCTGTAATGATTTTAAAATTATCTCAAATACTTTTCTTATAACAATAAGAAAAATCAAGCATCTTTAAAAGTTACTTGGTTTTGGGAAATAATCACATACATTTTTTTAGGAAATTCTAATAATTCTTGATTAACGAATGAGTTTAAATGGTTTTTGCATTGATAGTAGATCGAAACTAAAACAGAAACTTAGAGTGACGATAAGAAATTGATTTCTAATGACTTTTTGTAAAAAAGCATAGTATTTGTTCCAAAATTTTCAGTTACTAGAAAAAGAACACGAGTTACTTGGTTTTGTTGTGAACTAATTTCTTGATCTAGTGCATTTTAACCCTTTCGGTACGGAAAGCCGCTAGCGGAAATACAAATTATTTTATATGTTTAATAGTTGCAATGGAGGAAATAAAAGTGTTTTGTCACATCAAAGTTGTATTCGGTTAAAAAGGGGCGGTGGGAGGGGCTGGGACATATATGTCCCGTCAGTATTTTTGACTGGGGCTTATTTGTCCCGTTTAGTGTCTTATGATCCAATATCTAAAATATTAATACCATTTGGTTTTATAAAAACTTTGTTTTATTATGAATTCAACATATAGTTTCAGTAAAGTGAAAAGAAGAAAACAATGAGCAAGTAATACAGTTTAAAAAAATTAGTTTTTACTTATGGTAAGGAGCAAAACAGTCCTTGCATAGAGGAGTCTGGCATACTTCGCACAGTGTCTTTGTTCGCCTTTCTCTATTTTGGTGTACACAACCAGTGCACAGCCTTCCCTTAGCAATGGGAACAGGAAGATAACTTGCAAATAGTTACCTTTTTCTTCCAGATGTACCGGATCGACTAACAGCAGCTCTTTTTTTACCTTCTTCTATCATATTTTCCGCCAGAACGATCATAAACGATCATGGTACAAATTCAGGGTTGGGATACGACCATATGGTGTTTTGAGCACAATCTGTGGAGTGCGTTGTTGGCAAAGTCTCTTCCGTATCCTCTTCACTATCATCCTCCTCCTCATCAGTAGATAAAATCTCACTATCAGATGACTTATACTTATCATCACTGCCGTTCGAAAAGTCATCTTCCTCCTTAGATGACTCCAAAATGGTAGCAATTGCATCCTTATAAGCATTATGCGTCTGTAGAAAAGGAACAATAAGAGTTTATAAATAAAAAAATAGTTATAAATTATTCCAATAAATATCCAAGGAAAAGCATTTTTGATCCTGACTGGGACACTTTGAGCCCAACAAGAATACTGATGGGACACATCCGTCCCACCAGGATAAAAATGCCAGTAATTTTATAAATAACACAAAAAACTTATACTTACTTACCTCAATATAATAATAGAGCACTAGCACAATAAATAAATATACTTTCAGTAAACTTTGAAGATAAAGAACCACGAAAATCGCAAAAAAGCCTACCACTTGCAAAATTCGCGTCCACTTTTGCGTTTGTTTTTCGACTAAAGAACACGTGTTTACCATTTAACTTCAAATAACGGAGGCAAATACCGTTTGGAATGGCATTAAGTACGAAATGGGATAAATAAAGCCCATTAAGTTCGCTTAATTTCCAGGCTAGGTATCTTCAAACATGTGCCGGGACATATAAGTCCCGTTCGTACCGAAAGGGTTAAGTTACTTGGTTTTATAACTTTTATAGTTTAAGGTACTTAGAAACAAGATAGGAAGAAACGGATCGATGTCCCTGATAGATTTTTTTAACAGGATTCCGAAAATTCGTAGAAAGACGAAACCAAGTAACTGACACTTACTTGGTTTTGTGATATCACGGGAGATATCTACTATTAATTTTAACACCGCTGAATACCTCTTGCAAACACTGCGTCACTGTGTTAATACAGATGTTGTTAATGGAGTGTGTTGCAATTTAGAAACACTTGCAAAAATTCAGACGATACTTTTATCAAATTTTATAGGTACAAAATTTATACATCGTTCTTTACAAGAAAATTATAAGCAATTGATAGAAGAATATTACTTCCCAGATATAGAAAATACACTTAAAACCATAACAAAGAATTGTAGAATATGTTCAGAAAATAAATATAAAAGACACTCTGCAGAACCTGAAATTGGGAAAACTCCAATTCCTCAATACCCTGGTGAAATTTTCAATATTGATATATTTTCAATTGATAAAAAAACATTTTTTAACTTGTATTGATAAATTTTCGAAATTTGTTCAATTAGTAGCATTCTCATCTAGATCAATAATAGATATTAAACCTGCATTATTTATATTATTAAATCATTTTAAGAAAACTAAACTTATTATTTCTGATAACGAAAAGTCGTTGCAGTCAAATACAATAATTCATAGTAAGAGTAATGGACAAATAGAACGTTTACATTCTACAATAATCGAAATAGCCAGATGTTTATAAATAGAAAAAAATATGACTGATATAACTGATTTAGTTCTTTTAGCAAAATACCACTTTAATAGCACAATTCATTCTGTAATACAATCGAAGCCTATTGATGTATTTAATTCATTTTCAAAAGAGTTTTTAAGTTCTATAAAATCTTTACTAAGTTCAGCACAGAATAATACTTTAAAACGGTCAAGCAAAAGCAGACGTAGTTTTGAAGAGGGAGAAGTAGTTTTTGTACGGAGAAATAAACGTTTAGGTAATAAACTGAATAAGGTATATGAACAAAATGTTGTCCAAAAAGATCTTGGAACAACAGTTTTAATTAGGTAGGTAGAAGTGGCTGCCGCAAAGGCACACCTAGGCCAGTAATAAAAGGCCCGTTGTGATACCACCAAACACTAGGAAAGTCAGTCCCGGGGCCCGGCCATATGGAAAATCCCAGTGCTGTCGGGACTCTCCATATAGCCGAAACCCGGGACTGACACTCCTAACCGACACCGCTACCCCTCCTCGAACCATTTTGATAACTTGATGAAGGCCATCAAGTCCTTTATGTCTAGCTCCGCGACCTGGCTTAAGCTAACCAGGAAGGGAACTCCCAGAGAGCGCCTTCTCGCTCCGCTTAAGGCCGGGCAGTTGCAGATGAGGTGCTCCACCGTTTCCTCTTCCTCATCCTCTTTGAAACTCCTGCAGCATCGTCGGTAGGGAACGCCTAGCCTTGCTGCGTGCCTACCAATAAGGCAGTGCCCGGTTAAAACACCTATTAATATGGAGATTTCCTTTCTTTTTAGGGCGTATATGTGTCTAGATCTTTTAAGATCGCATTTTGGCCAGGTTTGCTTGGATATCCGGCACCCTGGGGCTTGTAGCCATCTTTCGTTGGCTTCGCGGAGTGTATGCTCCTTCAGCATTAGCTTGCATGTGGCAAACGGCATACCTATGCGCTCTTTATCTTGAAGAATCTGCTTGGTCGTGCCCTGCCTGGCAAGTTCGTCTGCCCTACAGTTTCCCTCAATGTCCCTGTGTCCCGGGACCCATGTGAGGTTCACGCGGTTCTGTTGGGCCATCTCTTGAAGAGATCGACGACAGCTGAGCGTCAGTTCAGAGTTGAACGAGTAAGAGCCAAGGGATTTGATGGCCGCTTGGCTGTCGCTGAAAATACATATATCCTGTCCGATGGTGCGTTCACCTATCCAAGTCACGGCGTCCATGATTGCAGAAACTTCAGCCTGGAAGACGCTGCAGTGATCAGGTAGTCTAAAGGAGAGTTCTAGTGAGTAAACCCCTCCTCCGACTCTGCCGTCTAACTTCGAGCCGTCGGTGTATATAAAAGTGCCGCCATTAGTAGCGGGACACCGATCTATGTTCTCCCAGTCTTCCCTGCTGGGAATGTTTATTCTAAAACAACAATCTCCGACTGTTGTGGTCGCACACCGATCTGTGCTCAGAGGGAGAAAGCTGTAAGATCTTAGAATACAGGAGTGTCCAATAGTGCTTGCGCCCCAGACGGACGTTTCCCTTAGACGCACAGCCGATGCTGCTGCTGCCCGGTACCCTTCCAGATCGAGTGGCAAAAAGCCAAGAATGGCCTGGAGAGCTTCATTGGGCGTTGTTCTTAACGCCCCGCTTATACAGATCATGCTCGATCTGTGGACTTTTCCTAACAGATTTAGGTTTGTTGCCTTTCCTAGCGCAGGCCACCATACCACGACTCCATACAGCATAATTGGCTGGATTATCGCAGTGTAGGGTAGGTAGGTTCAAGTGGCTGCCGCAGAGGCACACTTAGGCCAGTTTTGAAGGCCCGTTGTGATACCACCAACACAAGGAAAGTCAGCCCCGGGACCCAGCCATATGGAAAATCCCTGAGTTGTTGGGATTTTCCACATAGCAGAATCCCGGGACTGACACTCCTAAACCGACACCGTTACTCCTCCTCGAACCACTTAGATGACTTTATGAAGCCCATCAAGTCCTTTATGTCCAGTTCCGCGATCTGGCTTAGACTATCTAGGAACGGAACTCCCAAAAAGCGCGTTCTCACGCCGCTTAAAGCCGGACAGTTGCAGATGAGGTGCTCCACCGTTTCCTCCTCCTCATCATCTTTGCAACTCCTGCAGCATCGTCGGTAGGGCACACTTAGCCTTTCTGCATGCCTACCAATGAGGCAGTGACCGGTTAATGCCCCTATCAATATGCAGATTTCCCTCCTAGTTAGGGCATAAATGCGTCTAGACCTTTTAAGATCCCATTTTGGCCAGGTTTGTTTCGATATCCGACACCCTGGGGATTGCAGCCATCTTTCGTTGGCTTGACGGAGTGTGTGCTCCTTCAGCATTAGTTTGCATGTGGCAAACGGCATACCTAAGCGCTCTTTATCCCGAAGAACCTGCTTGGTCGTGCCCTGCCTGGCAAGCTCGTCTGCCTTACAGTTTCCCTCAATGTCCCTATGTCCCGGGACCCATATGAGGTTTACGCGGTTCTGTTGGGCCATCTCCTGAAGAGATCGACGACAGCTGAGCGTCAGTTCAGAGTTGAACGTGTATGAGCCAAGGGATTTGATTGCCGCCTGGCTATCGCTGAAAATAGTGATATCTCCTCCGATAACACGTTTGCTTAACCAGGCCGCGGCGTCCCGGATTGCCGAGACTTCCGCCTGGAAGACGCTACAATGATCAGGTAGTCTGAAGGAGAGTTCAAGGTCCAAATCCCTTGAATAAACCCCTCCTCCAACTCTGCCGTCCAACTTCGAGCCGTCGGTGTATATGGAAGTGCCACCATTTGTTTCGGGACACCAATCCGTCCTCTCCCAGTCTTCTCTGCTGGGAATGTTTATTTTGAAGCAGCTATCCCCGACTATAGTGGTCGCACAACGATCTGTGCTTAGAGGGAGAAAGCTGTAAGATTCCAGAATACTGGAGTGTCCAATAGTACCCGCACCCCAACTGGAGGTTTCTCTTAGGCGCAGAGCTGATGCCGCCGCTGACCGAAACCCTTCCAGATCAAGTGGCAAAATGCCCAGAATGGCCTGGAGGGCTTCGTTGGGCGTTGTCCTTAGCGCACCGCTTATACAGATCATATTGGATCTATGGACTTTCCGCAACAGATTCAGGTATGTTGTCTTGCTCAGTGCCGGCCACCATACGACGACTCCATACAGCATGATTGGGCGAATGATGGCCGTGTAGATCCAACTGCATACTCTAGGGCTGAGCCCCCATTTTTTGCCAATGGCTCTTTTGCATGTGTAAAGAGCGATGCAAGCTTTCTTCTGGCGCTGAAGAACATTCTCCTTCCAATTCAGTTTCCTGTCCAGAACTATGCCTAGAAACTTGGCCTTATCCGACAAGCCCAGGCGCGTGCCATCTAGTTCTGGTAGGCTTAGTGGCGGTATTTTGTACCGGTTGGTGAAGAGGACAAGTTCCACTTTCCCCGGGTTGATACTAAGTCCGCAGCGAGAGGACCACCTCGAAACCTCTCGCAGTGCTACTTGCATCAGGTCACACAGAGTTTGTGGGAACTTGCCTCTGAATGCAATAGCTAAATCGTCTGCGTATGCCACTATCTTCCCGCCCCCCCAGCTTGTGTCACGTAGCAACGAGTTGACTGTGAGGTTCCATAAAAGCGGGGAAAGAACACCACCCTGGGGCGTTCCCCTTGTGACATAGCGTGATAACTCGACCGTACCAAGTGAAGAAGCTATTTTCCTTCCTCTTAGAAGTTGGTCAATTAAACCAGTTAGAGGTCTATCTACGCCCAGATTAGTTAGAGCGGAGTTGATCGCCTCCGGGCTTATATTGTTGAAAGCCCCCTCAATATCTAAGAAGGCCACGAGACAGTAGTCCTTTTCACACAGCGATTTCTCAATGACAGATACTAGGCTGTGCAGAGCAGTTTCTGTTGATTTACTCTTGGTGTATGCATGCTGATAGCTAGAGATAAGGTTGCTATCAATAGTCGTTGAAAGGTAGTCGCTTAGTATCCTCTCAAAGGTTTTGAGTACAAAGGACGAGAGACTGATCGGTCTGTAATCTTTTGGCTCGTAGTGGGATGCCTTCCCAGCCTTAGGGATAAACACTACCGTGGCGCTTCTCCAGGAGCCCGGAATGTGGTTGAGAGCCAGGCAGGCTGTGAAGAGAAATACCAGCCATTTAGCTGATGTCTCCAACGTGTTTATAAGTTGCGCGGGGATAATCCCGTCCGGCCCGGCAGCCTTATACGGTTCAAAGCTCTTAACTGCCCACCTTACTCTTTCCTCAGTGATGGGTATATTTACTGCCAGGTTTGTTGCAGGTGCTAGTGGTGCATCATGCAGGTTCCCCGGAAAATGTGTATTCAAGAGCAGCTCAAGGGTTTCCTCTTCCGTGCTGGTCCAGGATCCGTCAGGCTTTCGCAAATAGCTGATGGTTGTTTGACTTTTCGAGAGGACTCGTCTAAGTCTCGCTGTGTCGTCGACCTTTTCGACGCCAGTGCAGAAATTTCTCCACGAGGTTCTCTTCGCCTGTCTCAGAGCTTTTTTGTAGGCCCTTAGTTTAGCTTTATATTCATGCCAATGAGGCTCAGAGCCGAAGCTCTTGGCCTTGTTAAATTGTTTCCGGCATGATATTCGGAGCGAGTCCAAATCGTAGGACCACCAATGTGGCCTGTGTTTACCGCGTGGTTTTGGCACTGGACAAGCCTGTCCTAGAGCATTTGAGAGCGCCGATGTAAATGTAGTAACAAGATCCTCCAGCTCCTCTACTGATGAGGGGGCTTGTGAGGGCAGTACTGGTAGGTCTCTGTCTAATATTTCATTGTGTAACTGCCAATCAGTGTTACGTGGATTGCGCTTCATGATTGGTTGTTCTACAATAAAGTCTAAAACCATTTCTATGTAACGGTGGTCGGAGAAAGAATGTTCTTCCAGAACCCGCCATTTTCTGACCCACTCATAAGCGCCTTCACTACAGATAGTGAGGTCTATGACCTCCCTGCGGGTCTTAGTGATAAAAGTAGGCTCATTACCCACGTTGCAAATCACCAGGTTGGTTGTTAAGAGGTAATCAAACAGAGACTCGCCCCTGGCATTGATGTCGGAGCTCCCCCATTGGACATGGTGAGCATTAGCGTCCGCTCCAATAATAAGATTACCCGTGCAGAAATTTGACACCAGGTCTTTCACCTCCGTTTGTGGTGGGGGTTCTTCGGCGTCGTAGGGCATATAGACCGACGCCACCGTCAGGCGGGTGCTGTCGACCGTTAGACTGATAGCGGTAATATCACCATTGGTGTAGTTAGGTAGGAGAAAGGAGTTCAACTCAGACTTGACCAAAATACACGTTCTGACTTTGCTCTCCTCGCTGGCTCGAATGAGCTTGAAGCCCTTAGTCCCCAATCCGCAGATTCTCGAGCTATTGACCCAGGGTTCTTGGATGAGGACCACATCCACGTCGCCTTTAGAAAGACGACTACTTAAAGCAGCCGAAGCCACTTTAGATTTGTGCAAATTAATCTGAAGCACCACCAACATGAGAGCGCACAGACTTCCCTGCCGTCCCCATATCGTCGAGGTTTGCTCCATCCCGGAGGTTGCCTATCAACGACGAGTTGTTCCGATTAACTGCCCGATGTGGCGTTGCAGGAGTCCTGCTGCCTGTAGCGTTAGATGTTAGTCGCTCAGCGTTGGCTGCTACCACCGTGACGTCGAGGACTTCCTCGTCCTGTAGGCTGTCCTCCATCTCCGAGTTGTTCACAGCACTATCGCCAAGAGACGTGGCGGATAACATGCTTTCCGCATCGGAATCCTCCGCTTCCTCTTCTGGTAATAAGTTTTCCGGTTCCCCCGGAGCAGCCGAGAAGGCAGCGCGCTGAGCATCACCACGATATACGTGGATAACGATCTGGCCTACGCTGTAGTGTACTAGGCCATTGCACCTTTTGAGGGGCTCGATTGACTCTTTATTCATGGTGAACACCACCTGTCTGTCGGGCCCTACCGCATCCCCGACCAGATTGACACTCCAGTCATGCGTTGGGAGGGACGGATTCATTAGCCGTAGCATCCCGAGTATTCTCTCGGGTTCGTCAGGGATGGCCGGAATCCACGCCCTTGCCCTTGGACGAGCTGGAATGTCCTTCCAGTCGACGACCTCTATCTTTGCGCCCTGGTAGACTTCACCCAGTTTAGCAGCTGCTGCCTTGTACAGTGCTACGGTTTTTGCATCCTCGCATGCGAGTAATTTAATTTGACCCTGGTGCCAACCCGCATCCGTTACTCGTGCCGAACTACCCGGAAACTCCGGAGCAACGTTGAGAAGAATGTTGCCGAGTTCATTTCGCACGTAACGCCACCGGTCCTTGGGGATGGCCAGACGGTCATTGCCTCGGTCAAGGACGCCTATAAGGATCCTGTCCTTGGTTACCTCAGCAAAGCTTAGTTTGCCCGCTCCAGAGGTATTCTGATGCCGCTTGGGAGGGGGAATAAACTCCAGATCCGATCTCTGGCGCTTGAAAGGGTTAACTTTTAACCTCTTTGGCATGTACGAATTTTGGAAATCCGGTATCACAGCTTTCGCTAGCTCTAAAGATTTACTGGAATTCGGCGACAGTGATTCCTGCGGTACCCCTTCATACCTCTTCAGGATCTTTGCAGCCAATCTTTTCTCGTGGTATGTGAAGCGGCGGGGAGATGTCTCCCTGGAGTGCGGACCCGTAGTTGCCATCGCGGTCGCTCTCCTTGCCGACATCTCAGTTGCAGCTTCCTTCTCCTTCGAAACTCCGAGGCCAGGTCGTGAGACCGCTGCCACAGACGTAAAGATACTGGTTTTCATATCAGCGGTTGATGGGAGTTTAGCATCCGCCGTTGTCCGCTTAGCTGCGTTGGCAACCGCACTGGTGCTAGCTCCCATCAAGTCAATCTTATTCGATAGAGGGTTGGTTGACCGACTCGTAGTTGCCATCGCTGTCGATCCCCCCCTTGATTGTGGAACGGAGGTTGTCCTCCGGCGTTGTTGTTGCTTCCTCGCCTGCTCCTCCATAGCTCTCCTTTGCTGAGGAGTGAAATTTGGCGTTGTTTGTTTTTTAGATTTTTCGTTTTTATTCAGGTTATTCGAGTTCATCTTGTTCGTACGACCCATCGCCGGACAAGGCCAGCTTAGGGTCAAGGGAAGAGTAGGGGAAAATGTGTCGTCCGCCGCGGCAGAGCCCCGTACCGCGGTAAGGCCATGCTTACTCTCTGAGGCGACCCGGTGTCAGAGAGGCTCCGTTCAAATACAGCCACGATTTGCCTCCCGGCTGCAAACGTCCAATGGGCACGGTTTCGCATAACACCCTGGATTGGGAGGGGGAAGATCTTTGTCGTCGCGCCAGAGAGGCTAGGCTGCTCTCGTGATGAAGTGCCGTACGGAGCTATGATCACAAGGGCAGCGTAGCCCTGTGGCTATCGACTTAAGCCCTCGTACCGCGGCAAGGTATCCACCCTTCACGAGGGTATCGCAGTGTAGATCCATCTGCAAATTTTGGGGCTGAGCCCCCATTTTTTGCCAATGGCTCTTTTACACGTGTAAAGTGCAATGCACGCTTTCCTCTGGCGCTGGATGACATTCTCCTTCCAGTTAAGCTTTCTATCTAGAACTGTGCCTAGGAATTTGGCTTTGTCAGCTAAGTTCAGGCGCACGCCATCTAGTTCTGGTAGGTTCAGCGGTGGTATCTTGTACCGCCTGGTATCAAGGACAAGCTCCACCTTTCCCGGGTTGATGCTAAGTCCGCAGCGAGAGGACCATGAAGAAACTTCCCGCAGTGCTACTTGCATCAAGTCACACAGGGTTTGTGGGAATTTGCCCCTATATGCAATAGCTAAATCGTCTGCATATGCCACTATCTTCCCGCCCCCCCACCTTTTGTCTCGTAGCAGCGAGTTTACGGTGAGGTTCCATAGGAGCGGGGAGAGAACACCACCCTGAGGCGTTCCTCTTGTGACATAGCGTGAAAGATCAACTGTTCCCAGTGAAGAAACTATTTTCCTTCCCTTTAGTAGTTGATCAATTAGTCCAATAAGAGACCTATTTATGCCCAGGTTTGTTAAAGCAGTGTTAATAGCCTCCGGCCTTATATTGTTGAAAGCCCCTTCGATGTCCAGAAAGGTCACGAGACAGTACTCCTTTTCGTGCAATGATTTTTCAACAATAGAGACTAGGCTGTGGAGCGCAGTTTCCGTTGATTTACCTTTGGTGTATGCATGTTGATAGCTAGAAATAAGGTTGCTATCAATAGTAGAGGAGAGATAATCGCTAATTATCCTCTCGAAGGTTTTAAGTGCAAAAGACGAGAGACTGATCGGTCTGTAGTCTTTAGGCTCATAGTGTGAGGCCTTCCCAGCCTTTGGAATAAAGACTACCGTGGCGCTTCTCCAGGAGCACGGAATGTAATTAAGAGCCAGGCAGGCTGAATAGAGAACTACCAGCCATTTAGCTGATATTTCCAACGTGTTTATAAGTTGTGCGGGGAAAATCCCGTCTGGCCCAGCTGCCTTGAACGGCTCAAAGCTTTTGATTGCCCACCTTACCCTTTCCTCCGTAATGGGTATGTTTACCGCCAGGTTTGTTGCAGATGCTACAGGTGCATCATACAAGTTCCCCGGAAAGTGTGTGTTCAGGAGCAGCTCCAGGGTTTCCCCTTCCGTGCTGGTCCAAGATCCGTCAGGCTTCCGTAAATAGCTAATGGCTGTTTGAGTTTTTGGTAGCACTCGTCTAAGTCTCGCTGTATCATCGACTTTTTCGACCCCGGTGCAGAAATTTCTCCACGAAGTTCTCTTCGCTTGCCTTAGAGCCTTTTTATAGGCCCTCAGTTTAGCTTTATATTCGAGCCATTCAGGCTCCGTACCGATGCTCTTGGCCTTGTTAAATTGCTTCCTGCATGATATACGGAACGAATCCAGGTCGTAAGACCACCAGTGGGGTCTATGTTTGCCGCGTGGTTTTGGTACTGGACAAGCCTGCTCTAGGGCATTTGAGAGCGCCGTTGTAAAGGTCGTTACCAGATCATCCAGTTCTCCCACTGATGAGGGGGCTTGTGGAGGTAATACTGGTAGGTCCCTAACTAATATTTGGTTATGTAGCTGCCAGTTAGTGTTGCGTGGATTTCGTCTCATAACTGGCTGCTCAACAATAAAGTCTAACACAATTTCTATGTACCGATGGTCAGAAAATGAATGCTCATCAAGAACACGCCATTTTCTGACCCACTCATAAGCGCCTTCGCTACAAACAGTGTGGTCTATAACCTCCCTACGAGCTTTAGTTATAAAAGTAGGCTCGTTACCCACGTTACAAACCACCAGGTTAGTTGTTAGTAGGTAGTCAAACAGAGACTCGCCCCTAGCGTTAATATCGGAGCTTCCCCACTGGACGTGATGAGCATTAGCGTCAGCTCCAATAATAAGATGGCCCGTACAGAAATTATCCACCAGATCTTTCACCTCCTTTTGTGGAGGAGGTTCTTCGGCGTCATAGGGCATATAGACCGACGCCATCGTTAGGCTGGTGCTGCCGACTGTTAAGCTGGCAGCTGTAACGTCACCATTTGAGTAGTTGGGTAATAGAAAGGTGTTTAGCTCAGACTTTACCAAAATACAGGTTCTGACCTTGCCCTCACCATTGGCTTGGATGACCTTGTACCCCTTAGTCCCCAATCCACAGATCCTAGAGCTATTGACCCAGGGCTCTTGGATAAGGACCACGTCTACGTCGCCTTTAGAAAGACGACTGCTTAAAACAGCCGAGGCTGCTTTAGATTTGTGCAGATTTATCTGAAGCACCACCAACATGAGAGAGCTCAGACTTCCCTGCCGCCAGCGTGTCGTCGAGGTCTGGCCTGTTCCGGGGGCTGTCTCTCAACGAGGAGTTGTTCAGACCACCTGCACGATTTGGCGTGGCGGGAACCCTGCTGTCTGAAGCAGCATCAACGTTAGTGTGCTCAGGTTTAGCCACGATCGTGACGTCAAGGCCTTCTTCGTCAAGCAGGCTTTCTTCTATCGCCGAGTTGTTCGCAGCACCATCGCAATTTGACGTGGCGGATAACATACTTTCCGCGTCGGACTCCTCTGCTTCCCCTTCCGATGCCTCGATCTCCGAGTCCTCCGGAGCGTCCGAAATAGCAGCGCGCTGTGCATCGCCACGGTATACGTGGATCACGATCTGACCCAAGCCGTAATGCACTCGTCCGTTGCACCGTTTAAGGGGCTCGAGCGCCTCCTTATTCAGAGTGATAACCACCTGTCTATTGGGCCCAACCACATCATCGACCAGATTGACGCCCCAATCCTGCGTCGGGAGAGACGAATTCCAGACCTGCAGCATCTCAAGAATATTCTCGGGTTCTGCAGGGACGGCAGGAATCCATGCCCTTGCCCTTGGCCGAGCAGGAATGTCCTTCCAGTCGACGACATCTAGTCTTGCCCCTGGATAGACTTCACCCAGTCTTGCAACTGCTGCCTTATACAGTGCGACAGTTCTTGCATCCTCGCACGCGAATATTTTGATCTGACCTTGGTGCCAGCCCGCGTCAGTACCTCGCGGCGGACTAAACGGCGACTCACGCATTAAGTGGAGGACATACAGCCACTGGTCTTTGGGGATGGACCAACGGTCGTTACCTCGGTCAATGAAACCTATAAGGATTCTGTCCTTGGTTACTTCAGCAAAGCTGAGTTTTCCCACTACGGGGTTGACCTGATGCCGCTTCGGATGGGGGTCTACCTCTCCGTCCGATCTCTGGCGTTTGAAGGGATTACCGTTCACCCTCTTAGGCACATAGGGCCTCTGGAAATTTGGTATCAGAGCTTTCGCTTCCTCCACCATCTTCCTTTCTTCCGGCGACAGCTTCTCCTGCGATGCTCCCTCATATTTTTTAAGGATCCTTGCGGCCTTTCTTTTATCCCAGTACGCAGAGCGTCGGGGAGATGCCTCTTGGGGGGGATTCAGACTCGTAGTTGCCATCGCGGTCTCTCCCTTTGCGGCGTCTTCCTTCTCTTTCGAAACTCTGAAACCAGGTCGTGAGACCATTGCCCCAGATGTGAAGAGATTGGGTTTCGTACCAGCGCCTGATGGAAGTTTAGCTTCCGCCGTTTTCTGCTTGACTGCGTAGGCAGCCGCACTGTTGCTTGCTCCCATCAAGTCACTCTTACTTGATAGCAGTTTGGGGGATGACTGACCCGTAGTTTCCATCGCTGTCGGCCTCCCAGTTAACCCCGCCTGTTTGTCCTCCGGAGTTGTGGTTTCGCTTGCTCCAGCATAGTTCTTCTCTGCTGCGGAGTAAACGAAGTCGTTAATTGCTTTGTATTTTGTGTGTTCTTCATCTTGTTCGTACGACCCCTCGCCGGAAAAGGCCAGCTTAGGGTCAAGGGTAGTGTAAGGGGAAGTGTGTCGTCCGCCGCGGCAGAGCCCCATACCGCGGTAAGACCATAGTTACTCCCTGAGGCGGCCCGGTATCAGTGAGGCTCCGTTCGACTACAGCCACGATTTGCCTCCCGGCTTCAAACGTCCAATGGGCACGGTATCGCATAACACCCTGGATTGGGAGGGAAAAGTTTTGCACATTTATATAGCGAGCCGCTTGCTTCAAGACAGACGCCCGCTTACAGCCGCACCTCTTGGTGTACAGACGCTGCGAAAAGACCCCGGTGAGCCCTTAAACCAAGTATGTCAGAGTGGCCCCCCCGGGGCTCCCTCTCTTTCTGCCGCGAGCCTAGGTAGCTCAACGTTGCCCAGAGTGCACGAACGAGGACGCAAGAGTCGGGATTGAGCGCGGTCACTCAGCAACCACACCCCATTACACTCCACAGTTTTAATTAATGGAAACAAAATTCATAAAGATAATATTCGTTGAAGCTAATATAATTGATATTTGAAAATTATGTATAATTTTTTATTTAATTACATATTCAATATTGATCAAATCAATGTTTAGTATATAAGAGGGGGAGAAGTCAAGAAATGTTTAATTTAACAAATAAAAATCAATTATTTTACATAAACACTTTGTCACACCTTAAAAAAAAAACACTTTAATAAATTTTAGAATAATCACAGTAAACATTTCTTGAAAATTTGAAATGTATAAAAACACTTTGAAATTTTTGTAACAGTTCAGTTTTTTCAGTTTTCAAGTTTGAAATTGAAGTTGAAAGAAATAAATTTTAAAAGAAAAATTTGAATATTTTTCATTTAGATTAGAGATGTGCACCGTTAGAACCAAAAAATCAAATATAATGCTAAAACGAAAAATGTAAAAGAGTTGATGCAACAAAATACCAATCTTTTATTGGCTCGTTAATGTATATCGCCATTATGACAAGACCCGATATTGCAAATTGGCACAGAAAAATGCAGATCCACACGAGGAGCATTTCGTTGCTACCAAACGTATTTTAAGGTATTTGAACAAAACAATAGATATGAAACTAAGGTATCACCATACTGGTAAACCAATACAATGTTTTGTTGATGCAGACTGGGCGGTGATGCTGTTAATCGCAAATCAGATACGGGAATACTTTCATGCTAGCTGGTGCAGCCATTTCTTAGGAATGTAAGAAACAACCCACAGTAGCCCTCAGCAGCAACGAAGCTGGATATATGGCCCTTTCATCAGCAGCAAAAGAAGCAATTTACATACGCAAGCTTTAAAAAGAGTTGCCCTTTTGAAAGAACGTTCCCGCAACAATGAATGGAGATAATTTGAGCGCGATGCATTTGGTTAAAAACCCTGTATACCACAGTCGAAGCAAACACATCGACATACGTTATTATCATGTACGAGACACTTATCAGAACGGTCAAATAGAGCTCGTATACTGCAGCACTGGTGAAATGATAGCTGATATATTTACCAAAAATTTAGCTAAGTCTAATCATGTTAAATTAACACAAATGTTAGGCTTAAGTTAAATATGTTTTTCTAATTACTGTAAATATGTGTTTTGGGGAGGAATGTTGAACATACTATATTTTAGTTTGCAGCCTTGCAACCCACATATTTACTTTTATATACAACCCTGTATTCTTTCTTATCACAATATTAGTATTACCAAATGACACTTGAATTATAGTCTTTGAAATGAACTAAAGTGTGTCTTTATTGTGTGGATTAAGAACGTAAGTACACGAGCTCTGCTACCAAGAGTGTATATCTCCAACAAATTAAAATTGTGGTTTTTATTTAAATTGGCCTTCATCTCAACAAAATTATTAGAGTCAATCCACATGAAAACGTCTAATATTAGCAAAAATCGTTGCTGGCTAGTCTCGGATTTCGCTCAAACTTTGAGGGCCACTTCTTTAGGGTCCTAAAGGAACAAATTTACACACATTTAATTTTTATATCTACTTGTTTCGGACTGGTCGAATTTCAAAGTTAGAAAAACGTAATTTTTAGGCTTACCCTATTATTGCTGTACAAATCTATCTATTAGAGATATCCTTACATACGATATTGCGTTTTCAAGCTGAAAACTAAATAGTAAATCATATAGCGAATACCTGTTATTAGAAGATTGGTATTGAAAATACGTAATTTTCATCCTTTTTTGTCAATTTTAGCTGGCTCTGGCATCAAATTTCTCACGAACTCCAGTCCTGACCTTAGCTTGTAATACCTGAACATTTCGTTTTGTTATTTTCATACTAAGGGTCTCTGCTGATGGATCTCCTAAACCAATATAAATTTTTATTCAAAGTTAATTTGCGTTTAATTTTTGGAACTTTTTTCAAGCAACTTTCCAACAAAAAAACCGCGTGCAATTATCATAACTCTTGTCCTAGTTACAGAAATTTGAAAATATCTTATATAAATTTTGTACTATTTCAAGGAACACATACATATAATGCCGCAAATAATTTTTATACCCAGTGTACTAGTACTAGTACAAGGGTATATTAATTTTGTTCACATAACGGTTGTATGTAACGGCACAAAATTATCGAGATACATATAGAGTTCCATATATGAAAGTTCTTAGGATTAAAAGAGGAGTTGATTAAGGCATATCCGTCCGTCTGTCCGTCCGTGTACACGATAACTTGAGTAAAAATTGAGATATTTGCATGAAATTTTGTACACAGGTTACTTTCCACGCCCCCTTTTTCGATATCGAAAATTTCGAAAATCACACAAATTGACTTATCTCGGCAGCTGAAATGGCTAAAATGATATAATTTTTTATAGTGGGCGGTGCACCGCCCACTTTTAAGGGGGCATTTTTGAAAATTCGACTGGGCGTAACTTTTAAACTGATTACGATAGAACGATGGAATTTGGCAAAAAGCATACTAGTATCGTTGGGAGTATACCTGATGAAAATGGATAAAATCGCCCTCCAACCATGCCCACTTTCGATATCGAAAATCACATAAATTGACATAATTCGCTAACGGAAATGGCTAAAATTATATAATTTTATAGGTGAATCCCCATGGTCATTATATAATGATTTTTTGATAAATTTTCTAAAGTGGGCGTGGCCCCGCCCACTTTTAAGGGAGGCATTTTTATACCCAGCGTACCTACTAGTACAGGGGTATTATAATTTTGTCAACATAACTGTACTATGTACCGGCGCAAAATAGTCAAGATCCATGTATGAAAGTTCTTACGTTGAAAAGAGGAGTCTATTCAGGCATATCCGTCCGTCTGTCCGTCCGTCTTTGTACACGATAACTTGAGTAAAAATTAAGATATTTGCATGAAATTTTATATACAGGTTACTTTTTGGCCAAGGTAGGTTGCTATTGAAAATGGGCGAAATCGGATGATAACCACGTGAATCTCTCTTATCATTCTATTAAGATTTTCTGTTAAATTTTAAAAAGTGGGCGTCGTACCGCCCACTTTCAAGGGAGGCATTTTTGAAAATTCGACTGGTCGTAACTTTTAAACAAATGATGGTAGAACGATGAAATTTGGCACAAATCATACTAGTACTGTTGGGAGTATACGTGATGAAATTGGATAAAATCTCCGTCCAACCACGGCTACTCTCGATATCGAAAATTTAGAAAATCACCTAAAAGACTGGTCGTAAATTTTAAACTGATTACGGTAGAATCGTGAAATTCGGCACAAGGTATACTAGAGTTATAGGAAGTATACCTGTTGAAATTAAACGAAATCGCTTCCCAATCACGTCCACTTTCAACATGGAAAATTTCGAAAATCACATAAATTGACATAGTTCGGTAAGGTAAATAACTAAAATAGTATAATTATAGTATAATTTGGTAGTTAAATTTGTAAGGAATTGTCTACTATTAACGAGTCTTAAAAGATAAGTTAAGTTTGTTAAGTGAGCCACCTATAATTTTTTCGACGGCCATGTATTTTATTGAAAGTGGATAGTATGGCTCAGAAAGATTAAACAAAAATACGTATACAATTTTTCAAAATTCGAATTATTTTGAAAGTTATATCTATCAACAGTTTTCGAAATTCCTCACTTTCTGATGATTTTCTCACGATTGGTCAAACCGATTTTGCTAATATTTTAAATATATATAAAAGATGGTATCTTCTACAAAAGGACATTTCCAATTTTTAACTTCTCCATCGTGGCGAGATGGCGCTTTTGTATGATGTTGCATTAGTAACTATTAGCAAAAAAATTTTTAGCACTTTAAGGGAGCGGAAGTTATTTACATCAAAAAGTAAGGAATTTCGAAAAGTGGTGATAGCTATAACTTTGAAAATAATTTGAATTTCGAAAAACTGGCCCAAACGTATTTTTTTCAATTTAAAACTTTGTCACAAATTGGGCGTAAGTATATTAGAACTAAGAAATGTATTCAACTATAAGTAATATTTTGAGGGCACACGACCAATGTACATATATGTTATACCGTAGCATAAATAAATATTAATTTTATAAACTAACTAATAAATTTATTGAGTTCGTTTTTCCCAAATTATAATATATATAGGTTAGGTTCAAGTGGCTGCCGCAGAGGCACACTTAGGCCAGTTTTGAAAGGCCCGTTGTGATACCACCAACACAAGGAAAGTCAGTCCCGGGACCCAGCCAAATGGAAAATCCCTGAGTTGTTGGGATTTTCCACATAGCAGAATCCCGGGACTGACACTCCTAAACCGACACCGTAACTCCTCCTCGAACCACTTAGATGACTTTATGAAGGCCATCAAGTCTTTTATGTCCAGTTCCGCGATCTGGCTTAGGCTATCCAGGAACGGAACTCCCAAAAAGCGCGTTCTCGCTCCGCTTAAAGCCGGACAGTTGCAGATGAGGTGTTCCACTGTTTCCTCCTCCTCATCATCTTTGCAACTCCTGCAGCATCTTCGGTAGGGCACAATTAGCCTTTCTGCATGCCTACCAATGAGGCAGTGACCGGTTAATACCCCTATCAATATGCAGATTTCCCTCCTAGTTAGGGCATAAATGCGTCTAGACCTTTTAAGATCCCATTTTGGCCAGGTTTGTTTCGATATCCGACACCCTGGGGATTGCAGCCATCTTTCGTTGGCTTGACGGAGTGTGTGCTCCTTCAGCATTAGTTTGCATGTGGCAAACGGCATACCTAAGCGCTCTTTATCCTGAAGAACCTGCTTGGTCGTGCCCTGCCTGGCAAGCTCGTCTGCCTTACAGTTTCGCTCAATGTCCCTATGTCCCGGGACCCATGTGAGGTTCACGCGGTTCTGTTGGGCCATCTCTTGAAGAGATCGACGACAGCTGAGCGTCAGTTCAGAGTTGAACGTGTATGAGACAAGGGATTTGATGGCCGCTTGGCTATCGCTGAAAATAGCGATATCTTCTCCGATAACACGTTTGCTTAACCAGGCCGCGGCGTCTAGGATTGCCGAGACTTCCGCTTGGAAGACGCTACAATGATCAGGTAGTCTGAAGGAGAGCTCAAGGTCCAAATCCCTTGAATAAACCCCTCCTCCAACTCTGCCGTCCAACTTCGAGCCGTCGGTGTATATGGAAGTGCCACTATTTGTTTCGGGACACCAATCCGTCCTCTCCCAGTCTTCTCTGCTGGGAATGTTTATTTTGAAACAGCTATCACCGACTGTAGTGGTCGCACAACGATCTGTGCTTAGAGGGAGAAAGCTGTAAGATTCCAGAATACTGGAGTGTCCAATAGTACCCGCCCCCCAACTGGAGGTTTCTCTTAGGCGCAGAGCTGATGCCGCTGCTGACCGAAACCCTTCCAGATCAAGTGGCAAAATGCCCAGAATGACCTGGAGGGCTTCGTTGGGCGTTGTCCTTAGCGCACCACTTATACAGATCATATTGGATCTATGGACTTTCCGCAACAGATTCAGGTATGTTGCCTTGCTCAGCGCAGGCCGAATGATGGCCGTGTAGATCCAACTGCATACTCTAGGGCTGAGCCCCCATTTTTTGCCAATGGCTCTTTTGCATGTGTAAAGAGCGATGCAAGCTTTCTTCTGGCGCTGAAGAACATTCTCCTTCCAATTCAATTTCCTGTCCAGAACTATGCCTAGAAACTTGGCCTTATCCGACAAGCCCAGGCGCGTGCTATCTAGTTCTGGTAGTCTTAGTGGCGGTATTTTGTACCGGTTGGTGAAGAGGACAAGTTCCACTTTCCCCGGCTTGATACTAAGTCCGCAGCGAGAGGACCACGTCGAAACTTCTCGCAGTGCTACTTGCATGAGGTCACACAGAGTTTGTGGGAACTTGCCTCTGAATGCAATAGCTAAATCGTCTGCGTATGCCACTATCTTCCCGCCCCCCAACTTGTGTCACGTAGCAACGAGTTGACTGTGAGGTTCCATAAAAGCGGGGAAAGAACACCACCCTGGGGGGTTCCCCTTGTGTCATAGCGTGATAACTCAACCGTACCAAGTGAAGAAGCTATTTTCCTTCCCCTTAAAAGTTGGTCAATTAAACCAGTTAGAGGTCTATCTACGCCCAGATTAGTTAGAGCGGAGTTGATAGCCTCCGGGCTTATATTGTTGAAAGCCCCCTCAATGTCTAGGAAGGCCACGAGACAGTAATCCTTTTCACACAGCGATTTCTCAATGACCGATACTAGGCTGTGCAGAGCGGTTTCTGTTGATTTACCCTTGGTGTATGCATGCTGATAGCTAGAAATAAGGTTGCTATCAATAGTCGTTGAGAGGTAGTCGCCTAGTATCCTCTCAAAGGTTTTGAGTACAAAGGACGAGAGACTGATCGGTCTGTAGTCTTTTGGCTCGTAGTGGGATGCCTTCCCAGCCTTAGGGATAAACACTACCGTGGCGCTTCTCCAGGAGCCCGGAATGTGGTTGAGAGCCAGGCAGGCTGTGAAGAGAAATACCAGCCATTTAGCTGATGTCTCCAACGTGTTTATAAGCTGCGCGGGGATAATCCCGTCCGGCCCGGCAGCCTTATACGGTTCAAAGCTCTTAACTGCCCACCTTACTCTTTCCTCAGGGATGGGTATTTATACTGCCAGGTTTGTTGCAGGTACTAGTGGTGCGTCATGCAGATTCCCCGGAAAATGTGTATTCAAGAGCAGCTCAAGGGTTTCCTCTTCCGTGCTGGTCCAGGATCCGTCAGTTTTTCGCAAATAGCTGATGGCTGTTTGATTTTTCGAGAGGACTCGTCTAAGTCTCGCTGTGTCGTCGACCTTTTCGACGCCAGTGCAGAAATTTCTCCACCAAGTTTTCTTCGCCTGTCTCAGAGCTTTTTTGTAGGCCCTAAGTTTAGCTTTATATTCGTGCCAATGAGGCTCAGAGCCGAGGCTCTTGGCCTTGTTAAATTGTTTCCGGCATGATTTGCGGAACGAGTCCAAATCGTAGGACCAGCAATGTGGCCTGTGTTTAGCGCGTGGTTTTGGCACTGGACAAGCCTGTCCTAGAGCATTTGAGAGCGCCGATGAGGGGGCTTGTGAGGGCAGTACTGGGAGGTCTCTGCCTAATATTTCATTGTGTAACTGCCAATTTGTGTTACGTGGATTGCGCTTCATGATTGGTTGTTCTACAATAAAGTCTAAAACCATTTCTATGTAACGGTGGTCGGAGAATGAATGTTCTTCCAGAACCCGCCATTTTCTGACCCACCCATAAGCGCCTTCACTACAGATAGTGAGGTCTATGACCTCGTACTTAGTGATAAAAGTAGGCTCATTACCCACGTTGCAAATTACCAGGTTGGTTGTTAAGAGGTAATCAAACAGAGACTCGCCCCTGGCATTGATATCGGAACTCCCCCATTGGACATGGTGAGCATTAGCGTCCGCTCCAATAATAAGATTACCCGTGCAGAAATTTGACACCAGGTCTTTCACCTCCGTTTGTGGTGGGGGTTCTTCGGCGTCGTAGGGCATATAGACCGACGCAACCGTCAGGCGGGTGCTGTCGACCGTTAGACTGATAGCGGTAATATCACCATTGGTGTAGTTAGGTAGGAGAAAGGAGTTCAACTCAGACTTGACCAAAATACACGTTCGGACTTTGCTCTCCTCGCTGGCTCGAATGAGCTTGAAGCCCTTAGTCCCCAATCCGCAGATTCTCGAGCTATTGACCCAGGGTTCTTGGATGAGGACCACATCCACGTCGCCTTTAGAAAGACGACTACTTAAAGCAGCCGAAGCCACTTTAGATTTGTGCAGATTAATCTGAAGCACCACCAACATGAGAGCGCACAGACTTCCCTGCCGTCCCCATGTCGTCGAGGTTTGCCCCATCCCGGAGGTTGCCTATCAACGACGAGTTGTTCCGATTAACTGCTCGATATGGCGTTGCAGGAGTCCTGCTGCCTGTAGCGTTAGATGTTAATCGCTCAGCGTTGGCTGCTACCACCGTGACGTCGAGGACTTCCTCGTCCTGTAGGCTGTCCTCCATCTCCGAGTTGTTCACAGCACTATCGGCAAGGGACGTGGCGGATAACATGCTTTCCGCATCGGAATCCTCCGCTTCCTCTTCTGGTAATTCGTTTTCCGGTTCCCCCGGAGCAGCCGAGAAGGTAGCGCGCTGAGCGTCACCACGATATACGTGGATAACGATCTGGCCTACGCTGTAGTGTACTAGGCCATTGCACCTTTTGAGGGGCTCGATTGACTCTTTATTCATGGTGAACACCACCTGTCTGTCGGGCCCCACCGCATCCCCGACCAGATTAACACTCCAGTCATGCGTTGGGAGAGACGGATTCATTAGCCGTAGCATCCCGAGAATTCTGTCGGGTTCGTCAGGGATGGCCGGAATCCACGCCCTTGCCCTTGGACGAGCTGGAATGTCCTTCCAGTCGACGACCTCTATCTTTGCGCCCTTGTAGACTTCACCCAGTTTAGCAGCTGCTGCCTTATACAGTGCTACGGTTTTTGCATGCGAGTAATTTGATCTGACCCTGGTGCCAGCCCGCATCCGTTACTCGCGCCGAACTACCCGGAAACTCCGGAGCAACGTTGAGAAGAATGTTGCCGAGTTCATTTCGCACGTAACGCCACCGGTCCTTGGGGATGGCCAGACGGTCATTGCCTCGGTCAAGGACGCCTATAAGGATCCTGTCCATGGTTACCTCAGCAAAGCTTAGTTTGCCCGCTCCAGAGGTATTCTGATGCCGCTTGGGAGGGGGATTTAACTCCAGGTCCGATCTCTGGGGCTTGAAAGGGTTAACTTTTAACCTCTTTGGCATGTAAGATTTTTGGAAATCCGGTATCACAGCTTTCGCTAGCTCTACCGATTTACTGGAGTTCCGCGACAGCGACTCCTGCGGTACCCCTTCATACCTCTTCAGGATCTTTGCAGCCAATCTTTTCTCGTGGTATGTGAAGCGGCGGGGAGATGTCTCCCGGGAGTGCGGACCCGTAGTTGCCATCGCGGTCGCTCCCCTTGCCGAGATCTCAGTTGCAGCTTCCTTCCCCTTCGAAACTCCGAGGCCAGGTCGTGAGACCGCTGCCACAGACGTAAAGATACTGGTTTTCATATCAGTGTTTGATGGGAGTTTAGCATCCGCCGTTGTCCGCTTAGCTGCGTTGGCAACCGCACTGGTGCTAGCTCCCATCAAGTCAATCTTACTCGATAGAGGGTTGGTTGGCCGACTCGTAGTTGCCATCGCTGTCGATCCCCCCCCTTGATTGTGGAACGGAGGTTGTCCTCCGGCGTTGTTGTTGCTTTCTCGCCTGCTCCTCCATAGCTTTCCTTTGCTGAGGAGTGAAATTTGGCGTTGTTTGCTTTTTGGGTTTTTCGTTTTTATTTGCGTTATTTGAGTTCATCATGTTCGTACGACCCATCGCCGGACAAGGCCAGCTTAGGGTCAAGGGAAGAGTAGGGGAAAATGTGTCGTCCGCCGCGACAGAGCCCCGTACCGCGGTAAGGCCATGCTTACTCTCTGAGGCGACCCGGTATCAGAGAGCTCCGTTCAAATACAGCCACGATTTGCCTCCCGGCTGCAAACGTCCAATGGGCACGTGGTCGCATAACACCCTGGATTGGGAGGGGGAAGATCTTTGTCGTCGCGCCAGAGAGGCTAGGCTGCTCTCGTGATGAAGTGCCGTACGGAGCTATGATCACAAGGGCAGCGTAGCCCTGTGGCTATCGACTTAAGCCCTCGTACCGCGGCAAGGTATCCACCCTTCACGAGGGAACATAGAAAATATATAACTTATAGGTAGGTACTACTACTGTTTCCATACACTGGGGATTTAATGTTCGGCTTACCCGAACTTAGACTTCTTTACTTGTTAAATATATGTAACTAGCTTAATAGTCATGACAATTGCTCGCGGTTTTTTTTTTGTTGGAAAGCTGGAAGCTTTAGCTTTCAGAGTAAGTAAAGGTTTCTTGAAAAAAGTATCAAAAATTATACGAAAATTTACTTCGAAAAAAATTTATATTGGATTAGGTTATCCATCAGCAGAGACCCTTAGTATGAAAATAACAAAACGAAATGCTCAGGTATTACAAGCTAAAAGTCAGGGCTGCAGTCCATGAGAAATTCGTATTTTTATCTCTTGAGAAACATGTCCGTTTTAGAGCCTGAAAAACACGATTTTTGAAAACTTACAAATTTCGAGATAATAATTTATTGACAAGAAGTGAGCTTTTTTGGCCGATGGATAAGTTAGTTTCTGATAGGATATGTACCCTTAATTTTTGAAAAAAATTAAGTGGCTACTTAAAACAGTGACGACGCCAGGTAGGTACCCTGCAGTCAAATTCCGAACTACTCAGCAAACATACTAGTTCATTGACTAACCATTTTGTGGCATATGCCTACCAGTTCGTTGTTGATTAGTTTTAAAAGCAGTCAATGCCAAACTACTCAGCGAAAATTCTAGTTCATTGACTATACATTTTGTGGCGTATGCATACTAGTTCATTGCTGATTAGCGTTAAACCAGTCAATGCCAAACTACTCAGCAAACAATATAGTTAATTGACTATACATTTTGTGGTGTATTTATACTAGTTCATTGCTGATTAGCTTCAAACCAGTCAAGGCCAAACTACTCAGCAAACAATATAGTTCAATGACTATACATTTTGTGGTGTATTCATACTAGTTCACTTCTGATCACCTTTAAACCAGTCAATGTCGAACTACTCAGCAAACAATATAGTTCAATGACGATACATTTTGTGGTGTATTCATACTAGTTAATTTCTGATCACCTTTAAACCAGTCAATGTCCAACTACTCAGCAAAGAATATAGTTCATTGACTATACATTTTGTGGTGTATTTATACTAGTTCATTGCTGATTAGCTTCAAACCAGTCAAGGCCAAACTACTCAGCAAGCAATATAGTTCATTGACTATACATTTTGTGGTGTATTCATACTAGTTCATTTCTGATCACCTTTAAACCAGTCAATGTCGAACTACTCAGCAAACAATATAGTTCATTCACTATACATTTTGTGGTGTATTCATACTAGTTCATTTCTGATCACCTTTAAACCAGTCAATGTCGAACTACTCAGCAAACAATATAATTCATTGTCTATACATTTTGTAGTGTATTCATACTAGTTCATTGCTGATCACCTTTAAACCAGTCAATGCCCAACTACTCAGCTAACAATATAGTTCATTGACTATACATTTTGTGGTGTATTTATACTAGTTCATTGCTGATTAGCTTCAAACCAGTCAAGGCCAAACTACTCATTGACTATACATTTTGTGGTGTATTCATACTAGTTAATTTCTGATCACCTTTAAACCAGTCAATGTCGAACTACTCAGCAAACAATATAGTTCATTGACTATGCATTTTGTAGCATATGGATACCAGTTCATTGTTGATTAGCTTTAAACCATTCAATGCCAAACTACTTAGCGAAAATTCTAGTTCATTGACTATGCATTTAGTGGTGTATTCATACTAGATCATTTCTGATTTCCTTTAAGCCAGACATTGCCAAACGACTCGGCAAACAATGTAGTTCATTGACTGTACATTTTGTGGTGTATTCATACTACCCTTAAACCAATCAATGCCAATCTAATCAGAAAACATACTAGTATACAACTATAATTTGCTGGGCGAAATAATACTAGTCAGAAAAATCCTGGTTCGTACTAGTATGCAAGTATGTATGAAACTCGGGTTGAAATCATACTACACCTTTTTCAGTTTATATTCAGAAAGTTTTCTGAATATCAATTGTAATTTTCTGAATGTCAATTGCATTTTTCTAAAAAACAAATGGAAATTCTGTAACTGCATTCAGATCTTTTATGATCCCTCTAGATCTTTTATGATCCCATTTTGGCCAGGTTTGTTTGGATGTCCGGCACCCTGGGGATTGTTGCTACTTTTCGTTGGCTTGACGGAGTGTGTACTCCAAGCCAACGAAAGGTGGCAACAATCCCCAAGCTGCCGGACATCCAAACAAACCTGGCCGAAATGGGATCATAAAAGATCTAGAGGCATTCACGCCCTAAGAAGGAGAGGAGAGAAATCTTAATATTAATAGGTGTTCTAACTGGGCACTGCCTTATTGGTAGGCACGCAGAAGGGGTGCCCTATCGACGATGCTGTAGGAGCTGCAAAGATGATGAGGAAGAGGAAACGGTGAAGCACCTCATCTGCAACTGCCCGGCCTTAAGCGGCGCGGGAACGCGCTTTTTGGGAGTTCCCTTCCTGGATAGTCTAAACCAGACCGCTGGGATTTTCCAAATGGCCGGGTCCCGGGACTGACTTTCCTAGTGCTGGTGGTATCACAACGGGCTTTTCAAAACTGGCCTAAGTGTGCCTCTGCGGCAGCCACTAACCTAACCTAACCTAACTGCATTCAACTGTTTGAACAGTCAAAGATTTTTAAATTTAAAAAAAAAACTTGGTCCCGCCAACTCATAGGGAAAAAATCAAAGCAGCACACTATAAGTTGGAAGAGAAGTTCGGCAAAAGTCTCGTTACAGGTTATGGCAACCTGTTGGTATATAACCGCCATTTTTTTTTACGTTGCGGCATAAACTTGAGTATATTGACAACAACAATATAAATTAACTCTACCAATGCTCCTTTAACTCGAGTGT